>SNQJ01S0142851.1:24580-48193 GCA_010110895.2 Picea sitchensis
ATGCATCCATCATATTAAACAAAAACAATGTTATCTCATGTGTTGTAAGAACCAAAACACTTGTAGCTCTTCTCAAAATCCTCCAAAGTTTCTCCTTTACTATTACTCAAGAAAGTGGATCTTGGAGAAATACTTGCTCCAAAACCCTAAGAGCCAAAGAATGGAAATGATGGAACAATGAAAGAGAAAGAGAGAGTGGAAAATCAAGTAGCATAACAATAGCTCAAGATATGGTGAGGAAGAAGTGAGGAGAGGGATCTATTTATACTTGGAGAGGCAAACCTACCTCTCTTGGATCAATGCCAAGTGTCCTTCACCAAGCATAAGAGTAGATCTCAAGGCTAGGGCACACCATCTAGGGTTTAGATCATAGATCTAGGGTGTAGATGGGTGTGGAAAATGTTGGGATCACACAAAAGTGTAGTGAGAGGTTATGGGATACGTGCCAAGGGAAAGGAGAGAGTTAAATAATTTTTTAAAAATTATTTTGGAATTTTCCAAGTGGGGGGGAAGCTTAACTCTCCTAGGAGGGTGCACCACTTGGGGGAGATCACATGGATCAAGGATGTTGATGAGTGAGGGAGTGTTGGGATCAAGAAAAAAGACAAGTGGGAGGCTAGGAAAAGCATGTCAAGGGATATAATAAGTCTCCCCTTATTTTTTCATTATTTTTTTACTTTTTGGAGACTTTCTAAGAAGGGGGGCACACCCCTCTAGGCAAAGTGACGTTTTTGCTTTATGGCTAGGTGGGGGGGGAGGGGGGTGATGTGAGGGTTGGAAAAGGTTAGGAAAAGTTAAGAAAAATATCTCATCCTTTTAACTCATTTTTAAAAATTACATTTTTGTTATGTTTGGACTTTAGCAATTAAAATTGTTGTTTTTTACTGACTGAAACTCTGGATGGACAAACCCATAGCAAAAGTTGTCCAACTAAGCTGAAACTTGGTCCATGGATGTAGGGGGTGCTATTCCATTTCTTTTGAGCACAAATACCCCTATCAAAAGTCCAAGGACCTAGTTTTTACAATATTTGCTCAAAAATAATTAATTAATTAAATAATTAAACCTCCAAACTTAGGGAAATTTAATTAAAAATTAATTACTTAAAAAAAAACTAACTTAGACTCGATGAAATTCCGCGAAAATTTCTAATATGTCTTGCATGTTCGTTTACAATGATTCCCTATAATATTTATCAAAAGATAAGCCCACTAGAACGTCGTTCACCACTTTGGAGGAATTATTGCAAGTGTGAGGGAAAAACTCAAGGGAGATCAATAAGGCTGAAAAGCCCAATTGATAACTTGAGGATAAAAAACCCTCGGTGAAAGGAACTCTTCCAGTGAACCGATCCCAAGGTAACTGACCTAGACATGACTCATGCATACCTATTACATTATTGACCCACACAGGGGTGCGGAAATTCCAGTTACAAAAAGAAGTGTTGGGTCCAAACATGCCCTATAGAACCAAAAGTCTTGAACAAATTTTCATCTGATGATGCTTCTCTTCATGGCACATGGAGTTGACCACCTATGTTGGAGAGGCGGTCAACAATATGGAGAGTAGGTTCTTTGTCAAACCTGGTACATAGAGTACATCCTTCATCTTTATTGAATTCCCTGAATTAAGTTTGTAGTTTGATTCTCCCACTCCCTTGATGGGATATTGATAATCATATCCAAGTGTCACTTTCTAAGAAAACTTATTTTTTGAAATGTAAGAGAGAATATCTCTTTGTCCTATCATGTGCTTGGAGGCACCACTATCAATGGGCCAAGTGTCCTCTCTAGGTGTTACCAATCCTGAGAGGGTCGAGATTAAGACATAGTCTTTAATTTGTTCTCTTAACATCTTTGCAGGTGGCTCTTCATCTTCAACTGCATGGGCATGGTGCCTCTTTTTTTTCCTCTTGTATTCTTCTCGTCTTGCTGGACAATATCTCACAATATGTCCCATCTTGTCACAATGATATCATTGGACAGATGAGTAATCTCTTTCCTTTTGTTGTCCTTTCTTCTGGAATCTCTTTGGATGAGATTCTTTATGACTGAATTTGTTTTGGGGGTGAAACTCTTTATGATTTTCTTTCTAGAAGTAAGATTTATTTCTTCCTCCTTTGGTGTGAGTAGCTAGGGCTTGATCTTCATCTCTTGCTAGTAAAGCCTCTCAGTTAGCTACTCTTGTTTCTTCTTGAATGCATTCTCCCATAGACCGTCAAACTTTAGTTTCTTCGTTCTGGCACAAATCGTTTGGATGAATGCATCCCAAGGTATTTTGAGACCATTTAGGGCTGTCATTATAAGTTTTTCTTCATCTATAGCATCTCTGATTGCTTCTAGTTGTTCTTTGAATTGGGATATTCTGGAGAAATATTATTGAATTAATTCTCCTCTTTTCATCCTTGTATTCTTGAGTCGAGTTCTTAGATTCATCTTATGGTTTATGTTCTTTCCTTCATATAGTCTACTTAGGGCATCAAACATTTCTTTCAAAGTCTTATTTGATGGCACGTAAGGGATCAAGTGATCTTTGATTGAATCTGCAATGATTCTTTTGGCCCTCATCGTGTCCTTTTGATGCTTTGCTTTTTCTACAACATTGTCGGGTTCCGACACTTCTTCTTTGACGAATCTTGTTAGTCATTCTCTTCAAGAATGAGACCAATCCTATACTTCCGGGAACGGAAGTTTTCCACACCTTCCAACTTGTCAACAATCTTAGTGCTTGCAAACATCTTTTACCTGGAGCTAGGAAAATGTCCAAAAATGAAAATGCTCAAAATCAAATTCTAAACTTACCAGGGGGTATGCTTGGCTGAGGCGAGTAGTTTGGTGTGTTTGGATCTGAGAAAATCCAACTTTTATCCCTCCAAACTTGATTTGCGGATTTTTGGACTAGTGCTTCTGGTTTTCTGGTACCTCTGGTACTCTGGTACTTTAGTTTTCTAGTACCTCTAGTACTTCTGGTACTCTAGTTTTCTGGTACTTCTGGTACTTTGTGAAACTAGGGTTTCACTTTCTGGGAGATCTAGCCACTGAGGATGCCAAAGTGATCCTTGAGGAAGGGAACACTTTTCTAGATGGTTTTAGGGATGAAATACTTCATCAACAAAAAGCCTTAATTTGCATGTACGACAATAGTGACGTTTTTCACTTTCTCTTGTGAAATATGCTCTCTTCAGCTTAGCTCTGATACCATGTGAAGGTTTAAGATATTATTAGAGTTCTTTTCATTTCATTAGATAACAATAGCATAAGATAGGATCACTGAGAAATACACAATCACAAGAGACAGATAATTTATCCTGGGAAACCCTCATGGGGGAGAAAACCCAACAAAACTTTCTTATTATAGATAGTCAATACAATGCCAAGAGATAACTCAAACAAATACAGAAAGTCCTCTCCCAAGAATGCGCCTCTCTCTCTCTCTCTCTTCTCCAACTGCAACTCTGAAATGTGTCTCTCAATGAACAAGCGAATGTGTGTCGAAGTGAGGCACTAGCCTCCTTATTTATACAATTCTAGCATGTGTGGAAGTGTCTCTTCACTGGCAAGGCCGACTTCTTCTTCTAGATGGTTATAACCACCTTTAATATATTATGGGGCCTCTTTAATATATTATGGGGCCGACTTCTTATTATGCCTATTACAATTATACTTTAACCAATCCACAAAAGGGGATTTGGTCTTTTACAATAGCCGACATGATCAATCTGCAATAGGGGATTGATCTAATGAATAATACCACAATAATAATTAGAATACACTTTGCAGTTACATTATTTCAATAGCACATACACCTCTTCGAGTAGGATTCCCAGGCCATTGTTCCTCAGTTTCCAGAGAGCACCTCTAGCAACAACACAACATTCGATAGCACAGAGGCCGCCTACTCATGCGGAGGACATTGCAAAGTATAGGAGGGAGTATGTAGCATTGGGTCATGACTTCCATCAGGACATGACCCTAGTCTAGTATTGTGGACTCAGACTCAGGAACCGCCCCAGAGAGCCATAGAGAGGAGGACAACAACAACAATGGGGGCATAATGTTGATTTCATCCGGAAAGTTGGTAAACTCACCATACCTTCTTTTGAAAGATCGTCCAAATGCACCGCCAGAGCTTGGGTACAAAAACTAGACACATACTACAAGCTCAACCAGATGACCGAGACAGAGGCCATCAGTTTCACTACCATACACTTGGAGGGTGAGGCACACGAGTGGTGGCATCATGGATTGGTGATGTTGGGACACAATCACATCACCTCCTACAGGGAGTTCACAGAGAGAATCATGGACAGGTTTGACAGGAGGGATCTCAAGATCCACTTCAGGGATCTAGCCCAGTTTAGACAAACTGGCAAATCAGACGCATTCATCACGAAGTTTCAACGGGTAGTAGTGGCAATGACAGATATATCAAATCCCAAGTTGATCATGTTATTCACAGAGGGACTCACAGAGCCCTTAAGAGGATGGGTGAAGGCATGCATGACTCACACATTGCAGGATTCCATCTTACGCACTCAAGATTTGGTAGACTCGATGCCAAAGACTAAACCCTTTTCCAAACCCTTCGTACCACAGAAGGACTGAGACAGGAAGCCATTACAGAGAGAATGGAAGGGCAAAGAGAAGTTGGATGATGAGACGAGGAGAGAGCTTATAAGGAAGAAGCTTTGCTTCAGCTACAAAGACCCTTGGGTCCCAGGCCATAGGTGCATGGGCAAGGGAGAGATTCATTATATTGAGGTGGCAGTAGACAGTGTGGACAATGACGAGGAGGAACATGAAAGTGGATCCATTAGCTCAGATGAGGAGTCAGCATAGGCAGAGGAGCAGCCTCCCCATAGACCACCAACACCAATAGGGGCCCACCCACCGGTAGTTCCATAGCCTCTTGAGTAGGCTAAAAAACAGAAACCAACAAAGGGAGGAGTCATAGCGACCCTTTCTATTGTTCCCAAGTATGATACCTTCCGGATTAGAGGGACTATTCAAGGACAATAGAAATCGCCCTGATAGATGGTGGGGCCACCCACAACTTCATTGATGCTTCATTAGTATCGAGATGAGCACTTCAGACAGAGGAGTTTGAGGGGTTTGATGTTGCAGTAGCAGATGGCCATACGGTGGAATGTCTAGACAGAGTTTCGGACTTGGAGATAAAGTTAGGAAACTACACAGTGAGAGACACATTTTATGTGGTTGACCTATCTGACACAGATGTGGTATTGAGAGTCCAATGGATGATCACCTTGGGAAAATCACCACGAATTACCAAACCTTGGACATGGGGTTCAGAGACAGTGATGGGAAGAGGGTTGTTTTGAGAGGCATGTCAACAAGAGCACCCAGGACAGTTTCGGCCAAGAGTATGCAAAGGATATTCAGACATGGGGAGGTAGCATATGCCACAAAGTGCTTGATCACTACGCGAAAGTATTCAGAGGGTCGATAGCAGTATCATACAAAGATTAGGAACTTGTTGGGATGACATCAGCAGGTTTTGGGTCGATCCCACCAGGGAGACCACCTGATAGGGGGTTTGAGCACACCACTGAGTTAGAGGAGGGGGGGAAACCTATGATCACCCCACCCTATCGTCATCCTAGGAGGTTCAAGGATGAGATAGAGAAAGAAATAAAGGAATTTCTAGAGATGGGACACATCAGAACTAGCAACAATCCATTCGCTTCTTAAGTTTTCTTAGTTTTGAAGAAGGATGGTACCATGAGGATGTGCATTGATTATCAGGCCTTGAACAAGAAAACCATCAATAAATGATATCTTATCCCTCACATTGAAGAGTTGATGGATGAACTGCATGGGGCAGTTTTCTTCTTGAAGATTGATCTACGCTCTAGGTATCATCAGATCAACATCTGAGAGTGGGACATAGAGAAGATGACATTTCAGTGTCACTTTGGACATTTCAAGTTTCTGGTTATGCCATTTGGGCTAACCAACACACCAGCTACATTTCAGTCTTGCATGAACCACATATTTAGGGATCGGTTGAGGAAATCAATCTTGGTTTTCTTCGACGACATCTTGGTCTACAGCAAGACATGGCAGGAGCATATGAGGCACTTGAATGAGGTAGAGGCACTTGGATGAGGTATTGAGCATCATGGAAGCGCAGTCACTATACGCCAAAGATTCTAAGTGTGAGTTCAGTATGATATAACTACTTCACTTGGGCCACATCATCAGTGCACAGGGGGTACAGGTACACCAAGACAAGATCAGGGCCATTCTGGATTAGCCAATGCCCAGAAATGTGACAAAGTGGAGGAGCTTCTTCGGGTTATGCAGCTATTACAGGCGGTTTGTAGGGGTCTTTTCAGCTAGGAGCACCACTGATGGATCTCACCAAGCATGGGGCTTTCGTCTGGACCGATGAGTCGCAGAAAGCCTTTAATCACATGAAGGAAGTCATGAGCACATGCCCAGTGTTAGCATTACCATACTTCACTCTGCCATTTGTATTAGAGTGTGATACATCCGGCAAGGGCATCGGGGTAGTTTTGATGCAGGGAGGACACCCCATTGTATTTGAGAGCAGGAAGCTCAGTCAACTTGAGAGGTTGTACTCCATCTATGACAAGGAGATGTTGGCAATCATGCATGCCTTGACCAAATTCAGACAATATTTGGTGGGCAACAAATTCATGGTCAAAACAGATCACAACAACTTGAAGTATTTCCTTGAGCAGAAGGACCTCAGTGAGCACCAACAGAAATGGGTGACAAAGGTATAGGAATTTGACTTCGACATAGAGTACGTCAAGGGGAAGAAGAACATCGTGGCTGATGTGCAGCATGTTCTTTGATGGAGATTTCAGCAGATTGGAAATCCCACTTGTTAGTGGAATATTCCAAGAATCAATTCACTTGCGAGATTATAGATGGACAGATTCAGGATGACAGGTACAAGGTCATTGACGATGTCATATTCTAGAAGGACATATTATACTTGGTACTAGATTCAGGGCTCAAGAAGAAGATCCTCGCAGAAGTTCATGATTCACCACTAGCAAGCCATCAGAGGTTTTTCAAAACCTATAGGCATATCAGAGAGAGGTTCTCATGGAAGGGCCTCAAACAGGATGTTATGTGATACATCAGTGAGTGTGTGACTTTCCAACAGAACAAGTCAGAGCATATGCTTCCAGGAGGGCTACTTCAACCACTTCCCATTGCAGAGCAGAAATGGGAGAGCATCTCGATGTACTTCATCAAAGGCCTACCCAAAGTCCAGGGTAAGGACTACATCTATGTAGTGGTCGAAAAATTGACCAATTTTGCTCACTTATATGCCATATCAACATAGTACAACGCAGTTCAGGTAACCGAGTTATTCTTGAGAGAGGTCTTCAGACTTCATGGGTTGTCGAGGAACATCATCAGCGACAGGGACATTCTGGAGGGAGTTGTTTATATTGGTGGGTACTGAGTTGACACCCAGCACCAGCTATCACCCTCAAACAGATAGGCAAACGGAGATCATCAACAAGTGGGTTGAAGCGTATTTGAGGAACTATGTGGGTGGACAATGGAGAACATGGGTCAGGTGGTTGTATTTAGGAGAACATGGGTCAGGTGGTTGTATTTAGGAGAACATTGTTACAACACCACTTTCCACATGTCCATCACTCCCACTTTGATAGACTTAGTTTTTGGGGAGAAAAGAGCACTCAAGGCCAAGGATTGAATCACAGAGAGTCTGGAGATTCTCAAATTGCTAAAAGAGAACCTGCATACAGCAAATAATCGGCAGAATATGAGTGCGGACAGGAACAGGATAGAGCACAACTTTGAGGTTGGGGATTTGGTTTTCTTGAGACTCCAACCTTACAGACAGTCATCTCTGAAGAAGAGTGGGGTCGAGAAGCTCAAGCCCATATTTTATGGACCTTACAGGATCATGCGTCGGGTAGGCGAGGTTTCCTATGAGCTAAAGCTTCCAAAGAGGATCAATATTCATAACGTGTTCCATGTATCTTGCCTCAAGAAGGCAGTGGGACAATTCATTAGCACATCAGAGGAGCTTCCCCCATTAGATGAGGAGGGACATTTGGAGTTGGTTCCAGAGGAGGTACTGGAGTTCTGAGAGCGGAAACTGAGGATGAGGGCCATCAGAGAGTGTTTGATCAAATGGAAAGGGATTTTCGTAGAGGATGCTACTTGGGAGAGAGAGCAAGTGTTGCAACACCCTGGATTGGTATTTCTTGAGGACAAGCAATTTCGGGAAGGGAGGACTATAATGTCCCTTTCCAAATAGGAGCTCCAGAGAGGAGGCTTAATGGTCTAAACAACCCCGTTAGACTATAGCCAGGGCCAGAAAGGGGTAAATAGGGTTACTAGAGGTCATCCCAGTCAAAGGTGTTATAATCGGAAAGTGACATTGAGCTAAAAGTGGCTAAAAGGGTTTTAAGCCAACTTGAACTAAAAATAGAACAGATGAGCTAAAATTAGAATTCAACATCGAATTATGGTTTTGGGCAGCTATAAGAGAAGGTACAGTGACATAATTCATCATTATGTAGATTTTGACTTGTCATTGAGGAGAAAGGCGCATCTCAGGAGAGGTAGCTCAGTGGATTCCAGGAGGAATACACCAATGGATGATTTCGGTGTTGAGAGACACACCCTAGTCACCGGGGAGATCACACAGGTCTTCAATCAGTCTTCAACAACACTTCTACAGGGTTCAGTAGCAGGGGCACACTTGTTCAGGGAGAGGGCGCAACTTCTAAGGAGGTTTAGTGGATTGACTTGTCACATTCAGGGAGAGTTCAGAGATTCCCCTCCGACCCATTTGAGAGGTAGGCCATACACATCTTTTTCCTGGTTTCTCATCAGATTCCGATGGGGGAATCATCAAGGACGCATTTTCCGAACATTGGGAGTGCGGCACTTGGGGAGGACACATTCAGGGTTCCTGAGCGATCATCAGATCAGATCCAAGGAAACTCTTCCAACCCATTTCACAGTGGGCCAGGGCTATCCGTTTGAGACACATCTCAGCCGATTCCGACGGTGAAATCACTAGGGCGCAGTTTTCCAATAGTAGAGGGGCGCATTCCCCCAGGGGGATCCATCCAGGTCCAGACACACCAACAGAGGGGTCGTTCAGTCACAAGAACTAAGAGAGACAGCAGGGCGCATTGTTTGGGACAGTTTCCAAACCGATCCGAGAGATCTATCCACGAGTGAAAACTTTCCGGACTTGCAATAGTTACCCCGTGAGCTGCCATAGCTTGCAAATCATCCATTGATCCCGCAGTGTCCCGCAGTGCCATCTATCATCAGGTATTATCATTTTAGTTTGCTTATTGTATTCCAGCTAAGATCCTTTTGTCATTGATCTAGCCGAGTGATTTATTTTATTGTCAATCGCATTCGGCATTGTACTCCGGAGATATCATAATATACGATTTATAGTCTTTTGTCTCATTTACCATCTGTATACTCAATATATTTGCTGTAAACAATTAATCATACACACACATTAGCAGAGTTTCCCAGACTAGCCAAGTCATGAACATTTACAACATATTTTACCCTAGTTTCTACCACAAGACAGATGAACCTGTGTTGAGAATTTGAATGTGAATGTTGAAGCCCACTACTAACAGAAATTCCAACGCCATTTCTGCTGATATTCAGGCTGGAATCAGAATAAACAAAAGTAATTCTGAAAACATATAGAATCTTGGATGTGAAGGCCGAATTTAGAGGCTGGGATTTGTTTTTCATCCTTTTTCTCGAACTAATCTGGAATTTACTAAAAGCAGATCTAACTCTTGAACAACAACATGGAGTAACACTAGAATAACTGTAACTTCAAAATGGAACTCACTATTATCAAATTACAAATTTATGACAGTACAAAAGATGACAAGAAACTTTCTTGAGAAGGCTGTATGAATGCTAACTCAGGTTGAGTAATCTTCAGGGGCAGCATGGGTGTTGCACTTAGTCAAGAGCTAGTTTTCCACCAACTATCCATGACAAATATTCCAATCATGTCTTAGTCTAAGGCTTAAAGGTCTTTTTATAACAAAAACTCCCACTTTTTGGGTTAATTAAATTGACTGTCAATTGACATAATTAGACTAATTCACCGATTCTAATTTAATTTTTCCATTAACTCCCACTCTTTTGTTAATTAGGATGGCTAACAAAATTAGACCAAGAGATTGATTAACTAGTGTTGAAGCTGATTATCCTAGGGTATTGTAACAGTCCCCCCTCCTTGAATTACTTTGCCCCAAAGCAATTGTAGTGTTGGGTTTTGTAGAATATTTGGGCCTTCCCATGTCACCTTTTCTATTGGTAGATCTTTCCATTGGACGAGGAACTTTGTCAATACCTACAACACCTATGGAAATAAAACGGGCATACTCAATCAACCAACCGATCACTACATAAATAGAGTTCTTTCTTCTCTCCCAGTGCAGTCCACAGGGCAGTTCTTGGAATACGTTTGCAAATTCATTAATCAGTGGCAGCTCTTTTTGCATTATTGTTGTTTCTCGACTCTTAACCCTACCATGCAAGCTCTTCATAGAAGTCCATTGGAAAATGGTACACAGTTTGATAGTAGCAAGTGTTTGGACATTTTGTTTGCTGAAATCAGTCTGCTTTCACTCGATTGCAGTCCTTCGACAATAATCGGCTATTATCCTAAATTTTCACGTATATCTTCTCTAGATTCATGTGGACTTGGCCCAGAGTCTTCAACCATTAAGTGCCTATGACCACATCAGCCCCTGCTCGTGTCACAACATAAAAATTAGAGCTTAACTCATAGACGTCCAATTGTAATTTGATTCCTTTGATCATTCCTCTGCACTCCATCATAATGTCATTGGCCACCAATACTTGGAAATTTTGTAATCAGACAACTTTGATGCTCATGGATGCCCCCAGCTTTGCATCTACAAATTGATAAGTATTATTAGAATCATTGAGGCCACCACATTTCTATCCTTCACTTTTCCTTTTATCCTCAAAGTCTGGTATTGATTAATTCCCAACTTGGCAACAAGGGAGACTGTTGGTATTTGTGGTTCTTGGTCTTCTTTATCCATTGTGTGCTCCTGGATGGCTGTTTGTTCCTCTGGGTTGCTATCAATTGTGTCACGCTCTTTATCTACAATCTCAATCATATGAACCTTTGTGGGAGCCTTGCATTTGCGTCCCTTAGACCAGGTTTCTTGCGAGTGTAGCAAAGCCCCTTTGAATGCAGATCAACAAGATTCTTAGGGTCCAAAAATCTAGCTTTTGATGGGCCAATATTCAAGACTAAAGAGAAGTTTGGTTTTTCATTCCCCTCATAGTCTACTTTTGCTGCGATGGGAAATTTGGAAGCTGAACTAGTTGCAATTTGAGTCTTAACAACTTTTGAATAGGCCTCCAAGGTACTGGGGTTCAAAGCCTTGACATACCCCCTAATGGACTCCTTTAATCCATCGATATACATAGCAACCACTTGGCGAGGGGAGATCCTTTGAACTCAAAAACTCCCTTTATGAAACTCTCTCAAGTACTTCTTCTATACCATCTTGCTTCTGGTCCAACTCTGGTTCCAGTACTGGTTCTGGTTCATAATATTGGGAATTCTGTTTCTGGTTTGTAATATTGGGAATTCTGGTTCTGATCCGGTTCCGGTTCTGATAACCTTAGTTTCAATGGTTTTCATTTCAGAATATTTTAACACCAGAAGGCAATAGGAATAAAAGAGAGAGATTTCCTCACCCGTTTAGTTGCAATCAGAAGTTCATCACAAAACATTGCAAGTGGGGAAGAACAGGAGGGATTTCACAATTTCAAAGAGGATCATAAGCATTGGAGTAAAAGAAACAAACCTTACAGACTAATGCAGAAAGACCTTTTAGCCAATTGACACAGTTTTCTATCAGCAGGATTTTGTTTTAGTTTTCTGATGATGAAAATGAGAAACAAAGAAAACTGCTGACAATGTGATCGCTTGATTCTTTTGCTTCTCGCTCTTGAAAATATATTGGCCTGGATTTTCTAGATATATGCAAGAAAAATGTCCAGATGAAATGGTTTGACTCCTATTTGCGCTGCTTTTCTTCTGTTTTTTCTCTTTTTGTATTTGGCATGAAAATTTGAAGATTGTACATGTCTGATTTGATAACTCCTAAATTAGGCCATAATTCCTAAATAAGGCCATTTGATGTTGCATAAGTTCAGAAACACAACTTAGTTCCTCTGTTTTGTGGACAATATTTCCCATTTCTTGTGACTATGGTTTCAATAATCATTCAGTCTTGTATTAAATTAAATATTTCAGAAGTCATGGTGTGGTTATGGATTTCTAAATCAAATGAGCTTCGATCATTAAATGCATTTTCTGCTAATTATTACTATTTTTATTTTCTGCTGTGTTTCATACCTGAGTCTCTCATGTTGATCTCCAAACACAAAAGTTTTATGTAACAGACAGTATATGCACCAATTATTTGACAGGTCGGAAGCGATGAGGGTGGCTGGAGTTCAATTCAGAGTTTTGTATCTTCAGATAAAGATGCAGATGAAACTATTGCATTCCTCTTCGGTGATATGGGAGTCTCTGTACCATACAAAACTTTTCTCTGGACCCAGGAAGAGAGCAAGCTTACAGTCAAATGGCTAAAGCGTGACCTTGAAGAGCTTGGGGATAAACCTACATTTATTTCTCATATTGGTGATATCAGCTATGCCAGAGGCTATGCATGGATATGGGATGCATTCTTTACTCTGATTGAGCCTCTTGCATCCAAGGTTCCTTATCATGTATGTATAGGGAATCATGAGTATGACTGGCCATTACAACCGTGGAAACCTGAATGGGCAACCGGAATTTATGGAACTGATGGAGGTGGTGAATGTGGGGTTCCTTACAGCCTAAAGTTTCAGATGCCCGGCGATTCTTCTCTTCCAACTGGAAATGCTGCCCCATCGACTAAAAATCTCTACTATTCATTTGACTTGGGAGTCGTACATTTCTTGTATATGTCCACTGAAACTAATTTTTTACGAGGAAGTGATCAATATGCTTTCATAGAGCAAGACCTGAAAAAGGTTGATAGAAACAAGACTCCATTTGTAGTATTTCAAGGTCATCGTCCAATGTATACCACTGACAATGGACTAAGTGAACGGCCCCTACGAGAAAAAATGATTGAACACTTAGAGCCTCTGCTAGTTAAGTATGGAGTCAACCTTGTCTTATGGGGTCATGTTCACAAGTATGAGAGGTTTTGTCCATTGAAAAACTTGTCATGTGGAAGCATGGACGGTGAAGCTGATCTTCCCGTACATGTTGTAATTGGAATGGCTGGACAAGACTGGCAACCAATTTGGGAACCCAGGCCTGATCACCCAACAGATCCTATCTATCCACAACCTGCTAGATCTCTGTACCGAAGCAGCGAGTTTGGTTATACAAGACTATATGCAACCAGGGAAGCATTGACACTTTCCTATATTGGTAACCATGATGGACAGGTCCATGATGTTTTAGAAATCCGTTTGAAAGGTGTTTAGAAAGCCTCTATCTGGATTTGGTTTTTGAAGGAGGGCAGCTTATTAAAGATTACAATCTACCTCCAATGTATGGATGAATTTAGTATGTATTATTCTACTAGTGTTCTTATTTTCCCCTTTATCTGGATCCAATATTGATAGTTCATAAAGCTTAAGTTGATGCACAATGAGAACTAGGTTTAGCCCATAAATGGAGTTATGAATGTTAAAAGCCTTTTCTAGTATTTGATTAATCAATTTGTGGACCGATCCTGACGGACATGAAGATGCAAACTTGAAACTGAGGTTTTTGTGAGGCTTTAAATACTTTTTTATGCACTTTATAGACATGTTTGTTATATACCAAATTCTCAAAATAGCATAATAAATTAAAGTATACACAATGTACAAAAAATGTGTATGTATAGCACAACTCCTAAATAAATAATAGAAATGAGTTATACAACAACTCCTTATAAAATAGAAGAATCTTCTCTAAATAACCTCAATACATCTATATAGCTATATAGCAAAATCATATGTTCTTCTCTCAATAATCACTATATTGACCTCTATATATACCTATTCTCACTGATTGCACATATGGCCCCTTTATTATGCCTACTCCTTTTACATATAAATTTAACTCCATATATGTTCTCCTTGTGGTTATATCATAGTACCCTCCTTCAAAAAGTTTTGTCCTCAAAGCTTTGCAATCAAGGGTTTTACATGTGATGAAGCCAAGTAATAGGATTTCCTTATATTCTTACACTATCACTGTCACTGATGATGATCCATCTATCCAAATTCAATTGTTTTTACCTTAATCCTTGATCGTTGGTTATTGCAATTTTTTTTCATTTGCATCCATGCAACATTGGAACTTTTCCAATTTGTTGTAGTTGTTGGTCTCTTATAATATCCCATCAAATAATGGTTCTTTGATGCCATGTTCCATGAATATCATTGATTCTACCATCTACTTCCTAGGTAACGTTGATATTGATCTTATTGTCTTTTTTTCCAACTTTCTTCATAATGAGACTATCAATATGGTTCCACCTTTGATGCTTTCTCATCATTCTACATGTACATATCATCTGCGTTCTTTTTAGACAATGACATACTCTATCTATTGTGTTCGGTCTTTGATTATTTTAGAGTTTGAGATAATACCATCATATTTGACATGTATATCCTCAAGCTACAACTCAACTTTTTCAAGTATTTTCTAATAACCTTCTTGAATATTGTCTTCCTTCTTCTATTGACTTTGTGATGTGATGTCATCATGTCCTTCAATTCTAGATTTCATTTCCAATTTAATGTTTTATGTACTTGGTCGTTCTTCAACCTTCTTGTAAATTTCCTTAGTCTTTTGGTAATATTCACTTCAACTTTTCTAGTAGTATCTTCATCTTTATTCTTGATTTGGAGTCTTATAGGCTCTTTTTTCATATTCTTAACATCATTAAGAATTTTTTTATTATGCTTATGCAACTTTTTTATTTCTTCATTTTTCTTCTTCAATTATCCCCTTGACTCATCCTTTTCCCCTTTTTCTTTGTTAATATTTTCTTATTTTAATTTATGAACCTCCTTCGTCAATGCTTGATTGAAGGAATGAACCTCCTCAATCAATTATTTTACTTCTTTATTATCCATTTTAAAGTAAGAAAGTTCTTATTTATCCTCATTCAATTTATCTTGAATTTTATGCATCGCTTCCATTTTTGTGTTTAAGATCCATGTATTAGAGAGTATTTTTTCAAATCCTTCCCGAGTGGAATCTAGTTTGGTGCTTCTATCATGCTTCAAAACCTTCAATATCAAAAGCAATTAATCAAAAAAATTTACCCATATATTCTCCTTTGTTTTTTTCTTCCCAACAACATTTGAATCACCTAAATTGGGCCTTCCAATTAAAAGTTATGCACATTTTAAGTTAACATGCCCTTTTAACTATGTTTTTAGTATTGCTTTGCAGGACGAATTAGTAATATATCTCCAAAATTATTCTTCCATTGCATTTGAAAGTTTAATGTTCCTTAAATCTTAAATCTTATGGTTAAATAGAATGTCCATTGATATCAAATGTAGTAAAAGTGTTGTCCAACTCCAATGGTGAATAGAGTTGCAATACCTAGACATGCTTCAAATACAAATATATTATTGCTTGTATATCACTATTTAATAGTCGGGTTAAACATATCCAATGAATTTATCTCGAGGTTTGTGATGTTTTCGCAATACATTCTCAAGAATTTTACCATTGTCCTATTTACCACATTTAACTATGCCTTTATACTTCCATTAAGCTTAATATTGATCAGCATAGCATGGACAATGTGGTCCAAAATATTTTAAAGAATATGTTGTACATATATATTGTTTATTTTTCTATAATGTTTTTCTTAAAAGGAATCAAGATTGCCATAATTATGGAACCTATTAGAAACAAATTGTAATTGGTAAATCATGGTAAGAAGTCCATGTTGATTGCCTCCCAACTTTTGCTTGGCAAAGGTTGGTTTTGCAAGTAATATTGCAAAGAATGCAATCCTCTATCATTATTTTGACATCATTTCCATCTTGGATCGAAAGTAGTATCACTTAAAATTATGATGGGTATTTACACTTCAAAAGTGTCATAAAACTAAAGGGTAATGAACTTTCTTAACAATTATATTCTCTATCATCCTTGCAACATGTGCAAAGCATTAAGTTTACATAGCATGCCATATTGCATGTGAAAGTATTTATATCAGTCATCTAAATCAATGTTGCTTTATTAAAGTTGTGTGTTCCATGAAGGGTCTTGAAAGAAATCCAAAATCTTGTTTTACTTGTTTCTTGTGCTTGGTCAACAAAATGACTTCTTGGAGAAAAATCATCTAGTTCATCTCGTTTACATCCTTTAGCTTAGATTGGTTAGGAATGTCACTAATGTTGGACTGGAGCATTGCCTTAAAGTTGGTCACAATGTGAAAGTCACAATAGATGGTGAACTATTGTAGACAATAGCTCAACTGAGCAGAAGCATTTTAACAATGAGGGAGGAAAGAAATTTAATGACATGTGAAGGTATTGATAATATGTCACGGTAAATTAAGATGGATTACAAAATGTGTTATTGTTACATACAAGATTAAGTGTGACATGCATTAACACATAAACTATGTGCAAGAAATTACAAAGAAACAACCCCAAACAGGAAACAAGATCAATGCACAATTGTAACAACCATAATTAACTATTTAATTATCATGGTTGATAAATATTAATTTAATTAATTATTAAATAAATTTATGGAGTCTTTATTATAATATTATTAAAATTGGTAGTTGAAGTAATTAATGGGAGGGATAAGGTGGTTGAGGAATTAATGGGGGAATAAGGTGGTTGGAGAATTGAAGGAGGGAGTGGGATTCGAGGAAGAGGGGACAGAACTTGGGGAGGAGATCTTTGGTTTTTGGAAGGGAGAATTGGGGAAGAAGGAAGAGGAAGAAAGGTTGAAAGAAGGAGTTTTAGTGAACAGTTTGGCTTGAGGATTCTCACAAGGACACAGTTGTTGTTGGGAATTTTGGGTTCAGGGGCCAGGAAACCGCAAGGATTCCTAAAGCTAGGGAGCCGGAGAGGTTGTTCCTAGTTGGTTGGGAGGTTAATACTCAGTTTGGGCATGATCAACATCAACAACCAAGAAAGGGCTAAATCAAGTAAGCTTCAGGTTGAGGTAAATACTTTATGCATTTTTTGTTATCATTATATTGTTGTTAATTACTATGTTGTTGTTATTAGCTTGTTGTTGATTATCATGTTGTTGTCAATTATTATGCTGGTAGAAACAAAATCAAGAAAGGAAATTCTAAACTAAGTAGCAGTAATTAAAGAAGTAGATTAGAAAGTTTTTATTTATTTTTATGAGGCTCTATAATATAGGACTTACAAATGGTATCAGAGCCTGATTTCAAAACTGAAACCCTGGGCTTGAACAACCACTTAGTTGTGCAAACCAATTCCTAATATAGCATGTAACCTACAACATAAATCTTGGACAAGTTCATGTAGCTACCATTTGTTTATAACCCTTAATTAAACCAGAAATGACCCTAGAACCCTAAGAAAACTACCCAAAAAATTATTGGACAAGAGGGTGAGTGCACCAAGGAAAAGACCCTACCACACCTCTTCTAGTCTCATGTCCATATGTTCCTTGTTCCAACCTCTGTACCTGCAAACATCCTCCCTTGCAAAATAACCAGAGGAAACAATTATAAGACTTACATCCTAGAAAGCTCTAAGAAATATATTAAAAATATATAGAATAAAAAAAAAAGGTAAAAATAAAAATTGTTACTCACCTACCAAACATTTAACTCGCATACCATATTTCGAGCTTCAAACAAACCTCACACCACACACCAAACCTCCACCATGCTCTAAGCACAGGACTTCCTTTGTGTACTATCAAACCCAATCTCTAAGTTTGGAAGCCGAGCTCATATTACAAGTCAAGCCACACTCCAACGCAATAGCATACAAGCCAAAGCCCAGAGCCCAAGACCAAGCGCTAAGGAACCATGGAGGAGACCATGAGGTAGACTATTCATTTGCACCATGCATCGATAAAAAAATATTGGGTCTTTATCAAATGCCCAAACCAGAGACTGAGTCACAAAGGCAGCACTCAAACGCAAGGTGCCAAGGGAGAGCCCACAATGGAGCCTTATGTCTTGCACTACGCATTCATGCGCTAAGCATCAAACAATGATCCAAGAAAATATCGTAAGTCCACAAGCTAGCCACACATCCCAATCCAAAGACCAACACCAAGCCAAAGGGAGTAGCCCACTAGGGCATTCTAGTGCACAACGCATCCAACAGAGCCTACCATGGAGGAAGGAGCCCATCGGTTCCTCAAACGCCCAGCAGTAAAGCATCAAGAGTCAAGTCACGAGGAGCAACGCTCACACAAAGGCGCCAAAGAAACAACCCACAGACTCATTGCTTGTGCACCCGCACTCAAACCAAACAGCCAACACCAAGCTCACAAGACCACACAAACTCTGCGCTCGCCGACATGCCAAGCAGTTGCAGAGGGAAGAGGTTATTGGGAAGAAACGTTATGGGATGTGTGAGTGAGAGTGTTGGGGGTAGGGTTTAGGTACTGAGAGCGGGGAGGGAGGGGCACATGGATCTCATGCAAGGACCCACGATGCCTAATTTTAATTATTTTTAAATTCTTTTAGAATTTTAATTATTTTAATTTCTTTTAAATTTTGATTATTTTAAATTATTTTAAATTTTAATTATAAAACTCACATTATTGTTATAATGTATGGTTTAAAAAAAATAAAATTAAGTGATTAATTAATGTATGGTTTGTTAATTAAAGTGATTTATTAATGCCCGCAGGGGTGTAGATGGATTGGCAAGTGTCGTGTAAATGGAAGGAAATTTGTAAAAATGAGGTCTCATGTTCGATTCTCACCCCGATTTACTTGTGCTCCATTCTTGAGGGCTGCGTGGATGCACCTGGGGTTATAGTGGTAGCCGACGGGGATCGACCACGTGTCATGCGAGTACGAAAACCACACGTTGTTGATTCCCCCAGTACAAAAAAAAAATTGATTTATTAACATTACCTTAAATTAATATAATGCTATTAAGGGTAATGTGATAAATTTTTAGTTAATCAATTATAAAGAATTATTAAATAAGAGAGGGTTTAATTAATTATAAGGTATATAAGGATATCAGGATTAGAAGAGAGGTTATGATGCATGTTAAGGAAATACCCAAGGGTAAGTGGTGAAGTACCCCACAATGCTATCCTAGTTAGCGAGGCGAGAGAGTTAGCAGTATACTTAGACGATGATACCAAGATTAGATGCTTTAACCTTGACCTAAGCCACTTACCCTAAAGAGAGTAACGTTTGTTTACAGATAAGTCAAAAAAAAACTTATGCCTAACCCTATGTTTACAAGTATAAGTTGAGCGAATGTAGACTGCCTTAAAACTCTTCCTTGATAAGCATTTGGTTTAATGCAGATTCAGTTATTCAAGATGGTTAGGACTTGGGGAAATCGAGGTCGAGGGGCAATGTTGCAAGGACCGCCAACGTCGGCGCTGCCACCACCATCGTTGGAATTATCTCTCATTTTGTGCTCTTTGGAGGCTATTAATGAGACATTAAAGGGGCATCAGTCAGCAGATGTCGAAGTGGAAATCCCACCATCTGGGGTGGGTAACCCTGAAGTGTCAAGGGACTTAGAGGGAGGGCCTCCACCTGGGGACATCACCAGAGAACTACAGAAGATCAAAATCCCAGAGTTTGTCGAGGGTCATGCAAGTGAACGTGCGGAGGCATGGTTGGAAGGAATGACACAATGTTTCGCCTTAAGATACTATGATTCCACATCAAAGGCGAAAATAACAATCTTTCAGTTGAGGGACAGTGCCTTGAACTGGTGGGGTAACCTGGAGAGGCAGTTGCACCTTACCCCAAACACTGTCTCATGGGAATATTTTAAGGAAAGGTTCCAGAGGAAATATTTGTCAGCTTACTATGAGGAACAACAGGTGGGATCATTTCATGCTCTAGTTCATGGAAACAAGACTATGGAAGAGTATGAGATCAGGTTCATGGAGTTGGGGTAAAATATGTCTTGTACATGGTACCAATCAACGTTAGGCAGAATTTTTTGTGTATGGGTTAAACCCTAAGATAAGGGCCATGGTACGGATGTGGAAACCGTCGTCAGTAGTTGAAGCAGTTGAAAATGCACTTTATGCAAATGAGCATATGAGCTTAAACGAAGGTATGAGATCAACCTTTCCACAACATTCTGGATTCGTGGGGAAGGCCCCTGGGACCTTCTCCAAGTGAGGAATCTCTACCCCACCTCCTTATGAAATAGAGTCGCACCTAGAACAATTGCTATAGGTATTTCAATGGCAGTGAGTGCAACATCCCACTCATCACCAATGATGCAGGTAGGTCCACGACTTTCTTAGGGAGCAGCAAGTAGGGGCAGGGGTTCCAAGGGAAGGAACTCATTTCAGAGACTGTCACAGAGCAACGCGCAGGTTCCATCTCGTGTTACGTGTTGGGGGTGTGGAGGACCCCATTACCAGCGTGATTGCCCAGAGTCACAAGCAGGATTTGTGCATAGAGAAGAAAAGGCCCTGATGGGAAGAGCGAGTAGTAGCCCCCATATTTATGCAGCGGTTAATAATCGACAGGCAAAACATCAAGCCACAGTGGTGGAGTCTTCAGGTACGCTAAATCATGTCAATGTTAAAATTTTATTTGATTCTGGTGCTACAAATAGTTTCATTTCACCTTGTGCATTAGAAAAGTGTGGGTTGGCAGCCTACGAGCATGATGAATTTAAACAATTCGAGATGGCTTTGGGGGAAAAACAAGCGGTAGGACCTAGCATTGATAATTGTCTAGTAGAATTGGGAGTGTGTACTACTAGGTTGAAGTTATATGTCACTGCTCTAGGGACGTATGACCTTATCATTGGAATGGATTGGCTAGAAGCCCATCGAGCTATGGTAGATTGTTTCACAAAAAGGGTGCTTTGTGTTGACGATGAAGGAAGGTCAGTAGAGATCCACGGTGTACAGAGGAAAGTGTCTCTACGCTTTATCTCACCATGAAGGTTAAACATTGCATGAGGCAATATTGTCGATTATATGTAGTGGAAGCAGTCAATGAAAGGAAAGGACCCTCCTTGGATCAATACCCAATATTGTCAGAGTTTAAGGATGTTTTTCTGAAAAAGTTACCAAGGTTACCTCCTGATAGGGAGCTTGATTTTACCATTGAGATAAAACCTGGTGTGAGCCAATTTCCAAGACTTCATATAGGATGACAGTGCCATAACTTTGTGAGTTACAGATGCAGTTGAAAGAACTACTCGACTTGGGGCTAATAAGGCCTAGTGTCTCACCTTGGGGTGCACTAATAAATTTTTTGAAGAAGAAGGATGGTTCTGTGTGACTTTGTATAGATTACAGGGACTTGAACCGTGCTACAGTGAAAAATAGGTACCCAATGCCACAGATAGATGATCTCTTTGATTAGATGAAAGGAGCAACGATGTTCTCAAAAATTGATTTACGATCAGGGTATCATCAGTTAAGGATTAAGGAAGGCGATATTCCTAAAACTGCATTTCGAACTCAGTTTCGGCATTACGAATTCGTTGTAGTACCTTTCAGTTTGACCAATGCGCCAACAGTATTCATGAGCCTCATGAATGGTGTATTATGAAAGTACTTAGACCGCTTTGTACAAGTCTTTCTGAATGATATCCTCATCTATTCCAAGAATGAAAGAGAACGCGAGGAACACTTGTGAGTGGTGTTGTCATGCCTTAGAGAGAACAAATTGTATGGAAATTTGTTGAAGTGTTATTTCTTCCAAAAAGAAATTCACTATTTAGGACATATCATTTCCGGTGAAGGAATCTTTGTGGATCCAAAAAAGGTAAAGGCCATTATGGAATGGCTAGTGCCGAAAAATGCACATGAGGTAAGAAGCTTCATGGGGCTAGCGGGTTATTATCGGAGGTTTGTGGAAGGGTTCTCTAAAATAGAGAAACCCATCACCACTTTGCAGCGCAAGGGGTTCATGTATGAATGGATAGAAGAATGCAATAGTGCATTCATCAAGCTTAAGATGTTACTAACTAGTGCACCAATCCTATGAGTGTCGGATATGGAAAAAGACTTAACAGTTTGCACGGTTGCCTCGAAGCAAGGATTGGGGACTGTGTTAATGCAAGATGGAGGAGTGATAGTGTATGCGTCAAGGAAGTTGAAGCAACATGAGGAGCTTTACGCTATTCATGAATAGAGTTGGCAGTTGTAATGCTAGCTATGGAACTTTGGAGGCACTATCTAGTGGGGCAAAACTTTGAGCTCAAAACGGACCATGAAAGTTTAAAACATCACTTCACTCAAATGGATCTCAATGTCAGGCAGAGGCAATGGAGTGAGTTTATGAGTGAGTACGATTTTGGAATTTCATACATCAAGGGAAAAGAAAATGTGGTCACGGATGCCTTGAGTAGGAGAACACGTGTCTTCTCCTTGGTACCCTTAAAAGTCAATCTTAGGGAGTGTTATCACTTAGTTTGTAGTTTAGGTCAAGCAGCTAAAGGGTAAGGGTCAAATTGACGTAACAGGAGCCTTCCCACCCACTGTCACCTCGATGGGGGGCTCTTTCTATTTAGGGTGGCTAAGCCCAAGGGAGACGTCCCTGGCAATCTGAGGTTTTGAAAGGAAAAGGATTAAAGGTTTAAGGCTAGTTTCCCCTTCACAGATTACCGCCCAGAAGATAGTCAAATGAAGAAAGACCACATAAGAGGCACCTGCTTGCGAGACAAGACAACAATGAAACTAATACGTGCAATAATGGTTAGTACTTCATAGATCAATGACTATCAATGTTTTAATGTATATGAGCATATATAGTAGTAAATATTGACGAAGTCAATGTTTGCAATAATGACAATGGCCTATAATATTACTTGTCAATAAATACTGGAATAATGTAGCATCTAATGAAAGCAATCAATCCTTGAATTAAATCAATGCATTAAATGTCATTAATTGCTAATATACTAGAAGTTGTTGCGTCACTATCCTAAGGATGACGTCAACCTCATTTAGGGTTAGTGCAATAGACAAAGAAAGCCAACGTTTTGCAAATTAGCCAATGAAAATTATCAATATACCAATGTCTATCACTAGCTGACCAAGCCACAGTATTTTCTATCAACTAAGAGCTTAATAAAGGCATGACATCATCATTTTCTGCTATGTTAGAAGACGTTAGGGTTAGTTAGGGTTTCAAATTTGAGAGTTTTGAAAGATTTTTTTTTGCACAACAAGCTCGATGTTGGAGAGAAAAACCAGTGCCTTAGGGTATTATGGAGTCAAAAGTAAGGGCAAGATCTCAGGAGGATCAAAATCTAAAGACTAGAGAGTTAGGTTCTATGGTGTTGCAATGGCAGGGCCCTAGAATCAAAACCCTAAGGG
>SNQJ01S0142852.1:2989-24652 GCA_010110895.2 Picea sitchensis
CTCTCGTTTTGGACCTCCCCGTCGATTGGGAGCTCTGGTGCAGCTCTGGTTCCTTATCGTCTTGGCTCACTTTCGTTTCGTTGCATTCTCTCTGCATTTTTATCCACCCCTCAGCAACAATGACCAGGAAGCGAGGCAGGCCTCACCGTGGCTCGGCCTGGTACACCCACAAAGAACAAAGCCAAAGGAGGAAGAACCTGGAGCGCGCTCTGTCGATGGCGACTTCCATTCTCCGGAAGNCTGGAGGGAGGTGTCATGAACGAGTTTCCAACTTGCTATGTGGAAGAAACGTTGTACCTGGAGGAATTAGTGACCACCCTGGAACCCCAAGCCATGGCGTCGGATTTACAGGATGGTAGCGGTCCTAAAGACGAGACGACAGATCCCTGCGTGTATCGTTGAAGAGATACCATGGGCCGGTGACTACAGCCCCACCAGCCATGCTGAGTAAGCAACGATCGAGGACGAAACTCGGGACAAGCCTTGCGCCGAAAGGAAGGTGGACGAGACCAGACCAGGGAGGAAGGAGGAAGCGGCCGGTGTAGGATTGACTGAGATGGAGGCTAGAGCTGGGATGAACGTGGAAGTGGGGAACGAAATCTTCGACGACGTAGGTAATTATGACTTGCATGGTCCATTCCTCCGTGCAGAGCATCTGGCTTTGGTGTTCGAACTCCAAGGCCACATGGCAGACAAGGACCACAGAGCCCTTCTCATGGGACAGCGTCTGGACTTGCTCCTTGACGCGTACTCCAACGCTCCAGCAAAGAGGAAATGTCCATTATGTGCGTAGCCATTCGCCATCCCAGCCAGGTCCACGTGGCAGACAAGCAAGGGAGACAGGTCACCGGGTATCTAGGTTCTCCTATGCTAGTTTGTTTTATGTTTAATCATGCTATTGCTACATGTAAACTTGACCTATGGCCATCTGTCATGGTTTCCTTCGGGCAAGACAAAGGGAAAAACAGTTTTCCAAACTATGCTGGTTTTCAGTAAAACAACAGCATTTTTGGTGGCTCAGAACTATATCTCTGTGTATTTTGTCAATGTTTCTCTGATAACTTAATATAGCAGGTACTATCTTTTTTACTTAAAAAAAACATAAAATTTTAATTAAAATTAAAAAAAATTAATTAATTAATTAAATAAATAAATAATAAAAAAAAATTATAAAGCTACATATTATTGGGGTGTTGTTTGGGGGTGTGGGGGGTGATATCCGGCATCGCCCCACCCCCACGGGATAAGCTCTAGTCCCACAACTTAGCCCGGTGATGCCCAACATCAGCCCCCATGGCCACCCATCACCGGTAAAAAAAAAATTAATTTGTTTGGTTTTTTATAAAATTTTAATAAAAAAAATATTTTTCTTTTTGTAAATTTATGGTTTTTTTTAAGATTTTTTTATTTTTTATTTTGTATTAAATTTTGTACTTTAGGTGTTTTAATTTAGTTTTTTTAATATATATTTTTAATTGTCTTTTGTGTTTTTTAAACTTTTCTAAAGTTTTTGGGCCATAAATTTGTTTTTTTACCCTTTTTTTTTGTTTTAGCTTAGTTTATTTATTTGTTTTATTTTTTGTTTTTTGTTTTTTTCTTTAATTTTTTTATTATCTAAATTTTCTTTTTAGTTTTAAATTTTTTTTTTAATTTCAATTATTTTATTTTTCTTGGTTTTTTTTTGTTTTTAATTTATAAAAACAAAAACTAATTATATTTTTTTGTTAAATATTAAAAAATAGTGTTATTTAACTACAATTTTTTTCTATGTATTGAAGTACAATGTGTTAAAAATGGTGTTTTCCACTATATTTTAAAAGTATGGAACAATAAATTAATTAAGAAGACACAATTATATGAAAAATTGAAACTTCAAAAAAGTAAATGGTAAAAAATATTTTTAAGATTGAAAGAAGCATGGAATAATGATTAAAAACACCATTGAATAAAAAATAAATAGAAAAATTTGAAAATAGATGAAAAATAAGCATTTAAAAAAAAATGTGGAAACATTGTGGATCGAAAAATTTAAAATATCGAAAAACCACTTAAAAAGAGAGAGGAGTGCTACTGGTAGCACCATTTTTAAAAACAGGGTAAAAAGTTGATCCCCCAAAAAAAAAGAACTTTGTAGAGTTCTCATTAAGTTGGTAACTATGTTTATTGGGTTTATTGTAAAAGATAGATAAAGGCCTTTGTCACCATTAAAGTGTGATGGTATCTTGGTTGGAAGTAAGAGTCTATCAGTAACAAATTCAAATAGAATATTGTAAAAGCCAGACGATTGCAAAGTTTTTTATGTCAAATGAAGTCATTAAAGTTAAAGGTTAAGCCAAGTGCAACTGTGGCTTAAAAGATCTTGTTTATTTAATGAAGTGAGTCGAATCAAGAAAAATTTAGTCAAGTAAAAGTCATTTATATGTAGAAAGGGTGCATGTTCAGTGGTACCCGACACCCAAGGTTAAAATTGTGAGTTTAGATGAAGTCTATTGAAGTGAAATGATGGAGCCAAATGGTAGGTTGAGATCCTATCCAGATGAAAGTGATATATTATAGTTATGTCCTTGTCAAAGTCAAATATTTAGAGATTGTCATGTCATAAAAAGTCTGGTTGAAAGAATTTAGTTATCATCATAGTGACATTCATTTTGGCCAACTATTGTCACAAGTTTGAGTCTATGTTGGAATTGGCCATTCTGACATTAGACAATGTTTGCAAGAATCCTTGAGTACAAGATAAAATATGATGAAGACATGAAAAATATCATGATGAATGTCTCAAGCAAGTCGACGACAAAAGAAGCAGACTTCGACAAGAAAATGCAGTGGAAAGAAGACTGGTATAGAGGAAAGGATGCAGACTTCATAAAGATAACTTAAAGAGAAAAGAGGATTTGTGGCAAAAACCCTACAACAAAAGAAGTTGTAACAGAAGACAACTTCCAACTAAGGTTGGGTATAAGTTATTGTCTAGAGGAAGGAGTAGGTGAAGCTCTTGAGAGGAAGTGAGAAAGTTCAGAAGCCTACAACGATCATAGTTGAGGAGTAGAGGAAGCTCAGAAGGTTCTAGCGGAAGGAACCAATAATACCAAAAGACCAAGTTCAAGAGAGAAGCTTGGTGAGGTATTGTGTAACAGGGTGAAGTAGACTCGTTACTGTAGAGGCTATTTGCAGCTCACAGTGAGCATGGAGAAGCTCACAGAGGAAGAGATGAAAATGACTGGGTAGTTAAGTAAAGGGTTCATAAGGAAGCCACAACAAAGCGAAAGAATACATAGACTCTGATGATAGGGAAAATTGAAATAGAAGGACTCCTATGTGTGAACAAAAATAAGAAAGAGACGAAATAACAGAAGCAAGGCAAAATAAATTAAGCAACAGAAGTGTGAAGAACAAAGAAGTAAGAAAAGAAAGGTATAATTAAAAGTATTGTGTAGATCAAATAAATCCATGAAGTATGATATCCCTAATAAGTTTAATGGTCCTTGGATAATGTATTAATGATGGACTTAGTCTTATGTTTGTATGAAGACTAGATTGTCTAAGTTGAAATGAAAGTATATGTACCTGATGTAAGCCTAATGAGGCATGTATTCCCCATAATTTATTAAGTTCGTGGTACTCTAAAAACCACATTGTAATGGCTTGTGGTTAGTTGAAACCACTAATGTAATGAAAGACATGAAAGATAATTTTCTCAACTGTGGGAAGAACTGTCGATTTGAGGCAGTCCACACCTAGCAGAAACGTCGATCTAAGGCAGTCAACAGGATTTTGAGTCATGAGAAAGGGGCTTGTGTATTTGAGCATGATAGGGAGATTGCAAGTCATGAAAAAGGGGTTGGTGTGAAGCAAATTGTCAAATAGAAGTTTGCAAGATGACAGGGAACTCATGGACAAGAGTCCATGAATATTTTGCTCTCCGGGAGTCTGATGCAGGAGCATTGAGAACATGGCTATGTGTATGTAAAAGACCCAATATGAGGATGAATATGATGGTGATGCATGGGGAATAGAGGTAAATGTATGCAGATATGCGATTGAAGAATGGTTGATGAACCATGTACGAGAAAGAGTTTCCTAGTGAACTGGCGAATACAACGACTGGTGACCCATGTAATCTGATGGATGGATACTCTTTTATATGGACTTCAAAAAATATTGTTTATGGTTGCAGGATGAAGAAGATTAAGGACAAAGAAGGAAGAAGACCAAAATAACAAATAAGACTGAAGATGGAAACGGGACCAGATAATATTAAAGATGATGATGGCCTCATAGGATCACAAGTATTTATTAATGAGGGAATATGTTTAAATAACTCCTACTTGTGATCATAAATAATTAATAAATTAAATGATGGCTTTGTAATGCGGTACATTAATTCTAGAAGTCTATGTGAGTGTGAGAGATGAGGGGAAATGAGAGAAGTTAGGGATGGATATCTCTTGAGAGATTCATGGAGATGAGTTGAGAGATTCATGAAGATATTGTGGAGGAAGTTGTGGAGATAGTTATGGAGATTGTTTGAACCAACCATCTAATTATGTAATAGTTGTTATGGTCACTTATTTTTATAAAGGAGACCATTTGTACACAAAATAGAGACAGGAATAGTTGATTAATAAAATATTCCCCTTTGGGGGAATTGGTGATATGTCTCCTCATGTCCTTGTTTTGCAGAAATGGTGTGTGTTATGTGTGTATTATTTTGTTGTGTTAACGCCTAAAAAAATCACAACATAAAGTTCATGCCTGCAAATAAATTGCAATGCATTATTATATATATATATAGGTGGGACCCCTTGATTAAAATACTGAGGGAAAGCGCTCCTCTTATTGCGCTCATAATTACCTTACGAGAAATATTCATAGCTTGAGAATAAGGGTGGAAATCCTAATCTATTTCCATGTGCAATTAATGGTTGTTAAGGGTGATAAGAAATTTGATTTCAAAATGGAGGAAATGTTTATTTTATTAAACATATTAGTTCGCCTTTGCTACACTAGATTTTGATATATTTCTCCATATGGTCTCATACAAACTCATAATACATTTACATATATGGGAAAAAGACTATTAGGTTGATTGGCAATTCTCCACTAGCAGGGTATGTGCAACATGTTATTTTGATGTTTGGTGTTAAATGGGCATATAATAGCTGTAAAATCCATGAGGGAGCTCAATTCAAGTTTGAACATGGAAATGATATGTTATTTTGGATGATTCGATGGTTTATATTATTGATGGAACAAGTCTTGGAGGCTAAGTGTGCTCCATAGTCGGATGTGGTTGATGGAATTTAGTGTGGAAAGAGGAGAAGTGAGGTGCATTTACTGCATGTCGTTCTTACCCTACCTCGAATCCACGACCTTCACTATTCCATTCACGCTTGTTGTGGTTGCTATGGCTGGTAGTGCCTCCATTGTGCTATGTTAATTTTCTAGCGTTCTTCTAACAGGTATGGTATTTTACCTCTTCATTCATGGATTTCTCTCTACTCCAAATAAATTTATCTTGTTGGATCTTAGAGTTTGCATGTGGAACATATTTGTTTTCCAAAGTTTACAATGGATTTGTTGTGGGAATTTTGGTCGTGCGAATCCCATTTTGATTTGGGTTTCTTCCTATTGGCATTTAAGTGTTTCAAATAAAATGATGATTCAGCATTATATTCTAATTGAAGTCTTTAGTTGTATGGTGCATGTAGAAAAGGTGATATTGTTGTGTTATGGTTGTTGGCAAGCTCTGTGGGTGAGTGTGTTCAGTTTCACTCGTGTTGTATGATTATGTTTTAGGGTTTCCTCCGTAAAAGATAAACAATAGTTGATTTCAAGATCATTGTGTTGTATCCTCACTGCATATCCGCACTTCCAAAGTCTCGCAACCCTTTCGTGTTATCCTTTCCACTGTTTAAAAAGGTGTGGAGCCCTATGTATTATCTTATAGTCACTCTGGGAAGTAAATGTTTTTGTCTTTGCTTGAAGCCATACCTTGAGGCCTATGCATATATGGAAGTCCCAAACCTTGTTTTTCCCGTCCGATAATGCGGGCAAGAAAATAATATAAACCCAGATTCAAAGTCTTGTTTAGTGTTTTTAACCAAACAATGGGAAAATGTATTTGACCCACAGAACCGTGGCTCACTTGTTGTTTATCTGTGAGGGAATTATGTCAACTTGAATTTGATGTGGGTTTAATGCTCACCATGTCTGCACTAGGGTTTTGACCTCGATTTGTTTTGGTAGCTGATATTTGGGGTTGTAATGTAAATTGTATGTGATGTACAGTCGAAGGGTTTTTCGATTGTTTTCCTCTAATGTCGACTTGAGATATTCTGGTCATGGTTTTAACTAAGTCAAATCATTTTGTCGACAATTTCATGAAGAACACTTTACCAGTTTAAAGAATATATATGGATTTAAAAGAAAAAATGGAATTTTCATAATCCGATAACCCTATCATTTTCTTGGAGATTGTAGCTTAAAAAGAACTGTTATGGATTATGTGTGTTGAAGCTTAAAGAATGTTATGGAACAAACAAAATTTGGTTGGAGTTTTGGAAATAAATGTGCATGGTAAACAATGCATATTCAAATAATTTTGTGGATATTTAAATGATTGTTGTTGGATAATGGAAATGTTGATTTTAAAGTCAATAAATGATTCTTGTAGCAGAACAATAATCACTATTATTCCCATTCATTTTCTCATTTTTCGCTCATTATACGTCCACCACCTTCCCAATAACATTTTATCCATCCATTGTTCTGTTATCTTGAATATCATTTTTGAAGTAAAAAAATTAAAGAGGATTGGATAATGATTCTGGGTTGGAAATTGTGACATGGAGATATTATTTTTGGAAGAAAAAGACTATGTGTTTGCTTGAACAATATTCATTGTTGATTCCCATCCATGCTACCATTTTTTGTTCATTATAAACCCCCTCATATTCCCGATGACCCTATCATTCCCTATTCAATTGCAGTGAATTATAAATTTGGATTTGGTGAAGTTGTGTCAATGGATGGATTGCATATGCTTCTGTTGTGAATTATAGAGCCAACATCTTGATTTTATTTAGGTAGGGTATGAGTGAATGGATTGTTAAAAGTTTTCATATTCTTATTGGAATATTGCTTCAGGATGATTTTCCTTAGCAGGAGCAGCAATGGAAGAGGTGCAAATAGAGGTAGAGGAAACAATTGGCAAAGAAGCCATACAAGGCCATGATTCTCAATACATTTTTATGTTGATCCACAAGAACTAAATCATCTTTGCCAAGATGATTTTTTCAATCTAGTTGGCCAAGGAATTCTACAACCTAGGCTTGAAAGGCCTCCTTTCCAGCCACACTAAAATTTCTATGGTATTTGTGTTCCCCCTCATGTTTCTATGCAACCATAACTACCTACCAATTATGGTTGGAAAGAGATTGTCCACCAACCTGCTACACATCATAATGGGTGTCCTATGGTATCATTGTCATTTCCCCCTCCTCCATCGCCATTTAATCCAAATGCACAAGCTGATCGCATTTCTTCACTAGCCCAGTCTTCACATGCAAGAAAAAGGCTTAAAACCACTATGCCCGAACCAGAGATTGATAAAGGGAAAAAAGTGGCCAATTCCCCTAACTCTTTCGAAAATTCCTATGAATCAGTGTCCTCCCATATCCACCTCAAGGATAATTTCTCCCATGTCATCAGCGAAATCCATCATCAAGGTTCCAATCAGCCTAAAACTGCTATAGAAGGCAAAACAACAGGAAGATCAAAAGAGAGCAATAGTGAAAAAAGGAAAACCGCCTCTCATAGCAAATATGGTTTTTAATGTTGTTACTGCTATTTTCTTTTGAGGATAGTTTTTTATTTGATATGACAGAATTTTGGACAGCAAGTAGACATTTAGACAAAGTTTTTGGACCACATGGATATAATTCTATTTTTGGATATAGTTATGTTTAATTTTTTTATATTAAAATATTTGATTATTAATATGAGGATGTGAGTTACAAGGCGGATGTTTGAATTAAATTTTTGGAGTAGTATACTTCATGTTTTGATCATTGTTAAAGAAATGAAGATTAGAGTGACAAGGGGTCCCACCTATTTAGTTGTTATTTAAATAGATCCTTGTCTATATATATTATTATTTATTTGTCTCGACTAATTAGTTAAGCTAATTAAGCTTAACAAAAGAAAAGTAGTAGTCTCTTCAAAAACATTATGTGGGAAGGAGGGAGAGGAAACCTGAAAAAGCTACATCTTGTCAGTTGGGACAAAATCCAAAGACCTTACAGTGAAGGAGGCCTCCAAGTTCGAAGTATTCATGCTCAGAATTTGGCCATGGGATCCAAACTCCTTTGGCAACTGGTATCCGAAAGATCTAGCTGGAGCAAGAAGGTATTGTGGAAAAAATACTTCACAGGGAAGAGACAGCGGTGCTTAGATAAAAATCCTCCCATTAAAAAGGGATCCCCTATTTTTAAACTCTGTCTCAAAGCCCTGGAACACTTCAGATATTTATTCTACTGGATCCCTGGTAATGGGAAAAGAATCAAAGTATGGGAAGACTCAATCCTTGGGGAAGAGCCTTTGGGGCAAAATCTTGGAATACATAACATAAAGCAGTGGCTTCAGGAGCAGCATGTCTTCACCCTTTGGGACCTCTCTGTCTGGGATAATGAAAACAACTGGTCTGATTGGAATTTAAGAGGCCATCCCCCCAGGCTTGACGAGGAGGCAAAGCTTCTATCCAAGCTTCTGCAGGGCAAAGCCCCACTGAAACAAGTTGCCAGGGATAAGAGAGGTTGGGGTACAAAATCAGGAAGTTTCACTACAGTGAAAGGCTATCAATCTTTAATGGCGGTCCCTCATGCTGCCCCAAACCCTATCCACTGGAAGTACATCTGGTCCACTTTGTCCATCCCGAAAGTTGATTTTTTTTGCTGGAATATAGCGCACAGAAGTATCCTCACTGCGGAGAATTTGAGGAAAAGAGGCCTGGAAGGCCCCTCAAGATGTTCCCTGTGTAAGAATTATGAAGAAAACATTGACCACTTACTACTTTCCTGTCCCTTCTCAAGAGAGGTTTGGCAAGAAGTCCTTCCCATGAATATTCCCAGCTTTGTTATGCCCGCTTTTACTGTTGATCTCCTTTCCAATTGGGTCTACTCCTCTCCCTTCCATCTTGCCAAGAAGGACCTGCTCAAAACAATCTGGATGTTGCTCCCTAAATTTGTTTTCTGGAAACTATGGCTTGAAAGGAACAATCGCCTTTTCAGAAGTGTGGAGAGCCCTCCCTCAAAGGTGGCAATGAAAGCCAAAGTTCTCCTTGGAGAGACCCTGGATTACAAACCTTCTCTTTGGAATGCTCAGTCGTTAGATGACAGGGAAACAACCTAGCTTACAGCCCTAACCACAAATGCTCAAGCACCACCCTCTGCCAGGTCTCCAGCTCTAGCTGTTTGGGAAATTCGAATGAATGAAGAGGACTTTCTAAATTGGAGACTCGCGCAGGAGACTCACTGTTTGTTTTTCGATGGCACCTCTAAGGGAAACCCAGGTCCTTCGGGTGGAGGAGGAGTGATCCTCACGTCCTCAGGCTCCACTCGATCCACCTTTGCCTGGGGGTTGGGAGTTCAATCTAATAACTTTTCTGAATTTTATGCTCTGTGGTAGGGTCTCCGGCAAGCACTCAGCCTAAACATTCAAACCATCTCAGTCTTTGGGGATTCCAAACTGGTGGTGCAGGCCATGCGCAAGAAGTCTAGTCCCTCCAGCCTCCAAATGAATCGGATCTACCAGAAAATAATGATCCTAGCTGGCAAGTTTCAAACTATAAGCTTCTTCCATGTGCTTTGACATCTTAACAAGCAAGCTGATCACGAGGCCAACCATGCTTCGCTCCTGAGCAGAAGCACTATTTCTGTCAATGGGATTGACTCAATCTGTAATATCCCGTGACTTTGGTAGGCTTGATCTCGGACTTTGTAATCTCTGCCTTCAGTGTTCCACTGATCGTTGCCCCTTACTTAGCCTCGTGACTCTTTGAAATAAACTTGATGGAGATGATGGTTTCTTACGGGAAGAGAATGCAATGCTTAAAAAAGACATTACTGACTCAATTTACCATGCCCAAAAAATGGAAGAAGAGTGCAGAGAGCTTAGATTAAATACACAGCAAATGGCTCAAGTGAAAGAGGAAGTTAAACTTATGTGGCAGAACTCTCTCCAAACCCTGCAGCACGACAATGGAAAGTTGAACGATGACCTTCAAAACTCCTGCAAAGAAAGTGATGATCTTGGGGGGAAGATTTCCGTTATCAAAGAAAGACTCTTACAGCTACAGGAGAAAAACACAAGTTTAGAAGAACAAGTTGCTTCCAGCCATGTTGAGAATGAACAACTTCAAAACCAAATCTCAGCAAAGCCCGATGCTCTTGTGATCGGGCCTCTATTAGGCCAAGATGTCAGATCTTCTCCTCAGGCAAGTCATCGTCATCTACTGGGTTGTGCTCCTTCGGCTGCCCCCCCGGACTCCTGGCCAATTTGGATTCTCTCTCCTCGAAGGAGGCCTCCCTGGAAGAATGGTCATGTGAACTAGAACAATCGTTGGGAAAGCTCCAGAATTATTTCAAGGAGAAGAGCTCTTACCAGGCTACCTCCTCTAGCTCAGATGAGGAAAGATTGGGATCCGTCATCAAGGTTCTCTGTAATCTCCGAGAAGAATTTGAATCTTCTTCAAAGGAACAGGCCAACTTCAACGAGAGCGTATCCTCCCAATTCAAAGATACTGCGAACACAGTTTGAGACCAAGGGAAAAGAATCGCTGCTCTGGAGTTCGTTGGCAATAAGATCCACTCAAACCTGGGCATCAAAAGGCAACCGGATCACCGCAAAACTTTACTTCTCTGCAAATTTGTTTACTAGCTACTCTAGGACCCGTTGGTGTAAATTTTTGGACTACAACCACGCTCCTACCTTTTGAATGCATTGTGCTCCCCACGCACTACTGTATCAGTGTGGGCAAGTCGTTGTATCAGATGGACTCTAGTTTATGTGGGCCTTGACCATCATTGGATTCTGCCACTCATGACAGAGCATTATGTCCTGTCCGGGGAATCTCCCAGTGTAGCACAGCCCCTGGAAGCTGATTTTTCGGACTTTTATTAATCTATCCTCAGTTGCGGTAAAAAAAAAAGAAAAGAAAAGTAATTGAACTGCCATAACTTATTGAGACAGAATAAAAGCTCAATCAAATTGAAGAGACAAAGGAGGAGAGAACAGAAGGGGAACTTCTGATATAAGGTCTTCTCTATACTTGTTAGATAGTTCTTTTATTCATTCATTCTGAGTTTACTAGAAATATTAACCATCTTGATGACAGCAAGGTCTTATTGAAGGCAGTAGGATTCAAAACTGAATCATATCTTTTAGCAGCTTGTTTCTAAAGGTGTATGATCTATCTTTGACAGTCTGTGTGTTCTTGTTTGTTTATGGATTAGATTTCATGACTAATAAAGAATATTTTGCAAAGCCAAGTGAACATTTTTATGGCAATTTGATCTAGATCTTTAGCTTCAGTTTTATTTTGTTGTCAGAGTCCTTTTGTATGGTGCTCATCAGAGACTTCTAAGTTTGACTTTGGTCCCACCCTCGCAAGGGTTTGTAAAGAGAGTTTTGTTTTATTTCTCATAATGAAGTTAATATCAAAATCAAATTGTTGATTTCAGCTTCACATGTGTATCTTAAATGATATTGTTCAGATTTTACTTTTATTCTCGTCTCCTTTTTTGTACACACTTATGTATATTTCTACTTCTTTTATTTTTCACAGTTACATATAACATATAAAATCATCCTTAGTCCCTAGTACATATTACTTATGGATTAATAGATTGTTTCGAATTAAAGGCTACAAACTTCGGGTAACATTCCAACTATCTTTCCTTAGCCTAGAAAGATCTGAAAATGCTTGAGTAAGGCCCTTCATACCTTTTCCTCAACATTTATTTGGCGACCATACTGGGGAAATCTTCCATATCTCTTTAGTTGATTGTATCACGATTCTTTTTCATTTTTCTATTTTTCTTGATTACTCTTTGACTAATTTTTTCCATGATAGTACCTGTTACGAGACAACCCAATATTGGAAACAATCTTGATGACCAAACCAACATTACATTGACTTTATTCAACACTATTTTAGAAACTGCTAGTACTCGTGTTGAACTTGAATGCTCTTGGGAAGTAATTGAAAGGGACATAAATATTCATGACCATTGGGAAGACAGGCAAAGGCAACCCAGAAATCAACAGTAACATTTCCTCTTACCTATTTAATATTGTGTGTTTCATGTCCTCTAATTTTTGTATTTCTCGAAGAAGAAGAGGATTGTCCCATGAAGTTACTCCTATTTCTGAAATAGAGAGGAGAAAGTTTGTTTTACAACCACAACAAAATGCTCTTAGGTGAACCCTATCTGATTCTGCCAGTTCATATTCATCACCCATACCTTTCACCTTCAATATGGCATCCTCGGGTAGTGGTAGTGGCACTAGAGGTTCCACCTCCTCGCAACCTTCTGCTTCATTTGTGATTGGTAGTATCTATAGTCATCAAATCCCTATTCAATCTAATAAAAATCTTGCCAAGGTCATTAAGAAATATGGACTTTTCCAATTTGAGGAAGATGCTACAACCACCCCCTGGCACGTGTCTTCCCCCTTGAATCTCACACTAGCCACCCAACCATTACCGAAATTCAAATATCACTTACCTAGGTTCTCGAGAAATGGTACTGTTACCATGAATGAACACCTGGTAGAATTTTCTAACGCTTGTCATAACATAGGGGCTAACTATAATGATACTTGCATGCGTTTATTTGACAATTCTCTTGAAGGGAAAGCTGCAGCATATTTTTTTGATCTCCCTCCCAAAATCCTTTGAACTTGGGAATAATTGGTCTATTGGTTTCAATCCACTTATGGACAGCCCAAGAGTCCAACTGATCAGTTAAGGGAGTACAACAATATTGCCTATAAAGATGATGAAACCTTAAAGTATTTTAACATTCGTTTCACCAAGCTATATAATCAAATTCCCGAACAAATCCATGCTCAAAATCAATTTGCGTTCATGCATTATTATAATCCTTTGCCTTCTCCTTATTGTCATAGACTTGAAGAAAAGACGATTGACAATCTTGGTTCCACCCTTCAGACTTCCTTAGAGTAGTACGCGCATTTGACAATTATCTTGAAGGGAAAGTTGCAATATATTTTTTGATCTCCCTCCCAAAATCCTTTGAACTTGGGAATAATTGGTCTATTGGTTTCAATCCACTTCATGGATGTACTCTTAAGAGTCCAACTCCGGATCGCTTAAGGGAGTACACCAATATTGCCTTATAAAGACATGTCCAAAGTATTTTAAATATCTGCTTCACCTGCTTATATAATCAAATTTAACAAATCCATGCCCAAATCAATTTATGCTTCATGCATTATTATAATCCTTTGCCTTCTCCTTATTGTCATAGACTTGAAGAAAAGAATATTATTGACAATCTTGTTCCACCCTTCACTTCCTTAGAGTACTCATGAGCAACTTGAAAGGACTAGTATTTCTAAAGGGGACTTGGTTAAGCAAATAGACATGTCTTCCATTCTACAACTCATGAAGGATATGAATAATAGGATGATATACTACGAACAAAAAGAAATTTCCCCTTCCTCTTCCCCGGGGGCTTCTTCTTCTTCCCTAGTGCCTTTTAGAAATACCAATGAAAACACTTTTCATCCAAAGGTCATTATGGACCCATTTGGTGTAACTTATGTGAAGAAAAATCATGATGAGAACACCAAGGAAGTAAAAAAAGAAACAATGTTAGAGATAATATCTTTGAAAAAAGGATCGATACCACAATCAAGGTTGTTTTAGATTGGGTTGAACCATAGGATGTTATGGTAGTCATTACCATGAACAAATCTTACACTCCCAAGAGAAAATTTGATCTTCCCTAAGCTCATCTTCTCCAAATGTTGATACACAAACTGTCAGAACTTCAAGGATCAAGGAGTGTTTTCTCTTCTTCCCTCTTCTAAATAAAATATCCTTAACCAATTGGCTAATATCAAAGTTGATGCTACCCTTTGGACATGGTTGTCATCCATAAACAACAGAAGAATCTTAAGAATTTTATGGAAGGTAAAGTTTCCACCATAGCCAACTGCTTGAAGAGTCAAAGGAAGAGGGATTCAAATGTGTCAGATAGGTAAATAACTTAGGAACCCCTGTGAAAAAAACCCTTCTATATTTTCCAAGAAAATCATGGATAAAATATCTCATTGTTGCCTAATTGATGGCTGATCCGGGTCCAAGTGTGATGTCTAAATTATCATGGAAGATCTTGGATTATCTTGTACAAATGAAAATTTGTAGAAGCATGCTCTATTATAATAATTTGCACACCAACTATAGGTGAAATCAAGGATTTAACCCTAGTTTTGTGTGCACATGCCAAGATAAGGACAACTCTCAATATCCAAGTACTTGACATGCCAAAGGAAAGTAACTACTCAATTATTTTGGGAAGATATTGGAAAGCCTTAACTAGTGGATACCTTTCACTGATGGTACACATTTGTCTCCAAGCCTTCAAACAGTAAAGAACATTATAGTCTTAGGGAAGGAATAATTTCAATCTTATATAGAGAGTGTCCCTCAACCCAATGTAAATTATCTCAAGAAGACTTAGGGGTGTACTCTATATTTTCCGATGAAGGTGATACTATAATTGAACCAATTGATTTTGATGATGGCATGTGGCACATGCATTTCATGGCTCATGTTCTAATGAAGGTAACAAAGATGACATTACCTTGATTTCTCTTGTAGAAAAAATCCATAACTTTTCTCATAGGTTAGAGTTTGCTTGCACAAACAATGTTGTTGAGTTTGAGACCTTATTGTTGGGCATTGAAAATGAATATAACCTTGGTTGTGGCCACCTTGCTACTTTTGGTGGATTCCGAACTTGTTGTGATCCTTGTGCTAAAAGATTTCCATGTACCAAATCAATAAGTTACTTACATTATACCCAAGATGTTTGATGTTACTAACATGTTATCATTTAACATCACTCATGTTAAGAGGGAACTTAATTCAGTGGTTGATAGGTTAGTTGTGTTTGCAGCATATCCTACCCGACCCCTTTTACCTCAACTACCTGTTGTACATTCCAATCTCTATATCATCCTCACATCCCTGACAACATGGAATCATGGCAGTTTTCCTAGTGATGAAGGTATTTGTTCTTTCATACAAATGAACCTCTTGCCTAAAGAAATCATCATCTCTATTGAAGACAAATTTCCTAAAGGATTGAGTCCTCTCAGTTCATTTTCATCAAGTGATGTAGGAAACAAAGAAAACACATAAAGAGGAGGAGTCAAAAATAAAGTTGGTAATACCATTTCCTTGAATATTAGGACATATGAATCTCTAAAGATCATTAAATTAGGTACGCTTGTTCCTGATGAGAGCTAAATTCACGTAATTGCTCATGGAATTTCAAGATGTTTTGCCCTCGGTCATATGAGGATCTTCGCTGCTTTGATCCTTCTCACAAAGATGTCATTCCTATCAAGGAAGGGAAAAAAATAGTTAGGCAGCAAGTAAAGACCTATCAATCCTATGCTTGAAGCTACCATTAGGAAAGAATTGGAAAATTGTTGAAAGCTAATATAATCTTTCCAGCTAAGTATTCTAAATGGGTTTCAATCTAGTCCATGTTTGGAAAAATACCAGTGAGATCCGATTATGTGTTGATTTGCGTGCATTAAACAGGGCAAGTATCAAAGAACATGTTTTGCTTCCTAATATGGAGTTGATTTTACAACATGTTGGTGGTCTCAAATGATGTCCTTACTTTGGATAGCTTTTTCAGATATAATCAAATCAAGGTAAAAAAACTCTAATAGATATAAAACCACATTTACTACACGCTAGTGCAAATTTTCTTATGAACTCATGCATTTTGTCTTATCTAATGTGGGTGCTACTTTTCAAAGAGATATGCAAATTGATTTTGATGATCTAATCGGTAGGATTATCCAAGTTTATCTTGATTATTTATCATTTATATATATATATATATATATATATAGAGAGACGTAAAAACTAGTTGGATAATTTTGGTCATCTTAGAAAGTTCTCATGCACCTTAAAATTCCATTGATCCTTTAAATCCTTCCAAGTCTATTTTCGGTGTCACGGAGGGTAAGATTCTCGGTCACATTGTTTCCAATTCAAGGAATAAGCATAGATCCCTAAAGGATTACTACCATTCTAAACCTCCCCGCCCCCACCTCCGTGAAAGAAGTTCAATCTTTCATTGGCATTATTAATTTTGTTCATAAATTTGTTCCCCGATTTGGTTGTCATGGTTAAAATAATCCATAATATTTTGAAGCAAGATCGCTCCTTTTCTTTGACAAATGATGTCGAATGTTTCTTACTAGGATTTCAAGAAGCTTATCAATTATATGCTGGGCTTTTGGCAAAACCAATTTTGAGAAAGATCAGATAGTATATACCCAATGGCACCAGGAAGAAATTTATGCTATCCTTTTACAATGTGATGACAAGAACAATGAAAAACATGTATCTTACATGTATCGGAGTCTATCAATTTGTATGAGGTCGGGCCATTTTTATTGAGAAACTTTTTTTTTCTCTTGTCAAAGCTATAGAAAATTTTCACCATTTTATTTTGGGCAAACATACGCAAGTAAAAGTCCCTTTTCATGTTGTCAAGTTTCTACTTTCACAAACTTATCTTTCAGGAAAACCTGCACATTGGCTTGTGAAAATTCAGGAGCATGATTTGGAAATCATGACTTCAAAGACAATAAAGGGACGAGACTTAGCCCTTCACTTAGCTCAGCATGTTGAGCCAAGTGAAGAACTTGATGATCAAGATAACCCTCTTTTAGCACTATTTTATATTGAAAATCAAAATCTCTTTATATCTAAGCATCCTTGGTATAAAAATATGGTGTATTATTTGCAGTATCAAAGATGCCCAGATGAGTTGGATCCTCATCAAAGAAGGAGACTCTACCTTGAAGCTTCTAAGTATATCATTTTAGGGGACCCCTTGTTTAGAAGATTTGTTGATGGTTTTTTCTATGATGTATAAATGATAAAGAAGAACAAAATTTATTACACGAAGTACATGGATCATCAACATTTGTCATCCATATTAGTGGCCATTTTTCTGCTAAAGCTACTTCTTTTAATATTATAAGAAATGGTTATTACTGGCCTTTGATCTTTCGCGATTCTTATAAATTTGCAAGGTCTTGTGATAAAAGCCAAAAATTCGTTGGTAAGGAACACCTTTATGTCATGCCTCTGCAGCCTGTCCTTTCGGATTTCCCTTTTCCTAAGTGGGGTCTAGAATTTATTAGTCCAATCAATCCTTCGTCCTCTGTAGGGAATATATTTATTTTGACAGCCACTCCTTACTTTTCTAAGTGGATTGAGGTTGTCCCTATTAGACATGTGCAAGATGAACAAGTAATTTCTTTTTAGGAGTCTAATATATTTTCTAGATTCAGCCTTCCATTAGAAATCATTACAAACAATGGTCCAACCTTTATTTCTACAAAATTGACCCAAATTCTGGCTAAATTAGGTGTCAATCATTTCACCTCATCTACTTATTACCCTCATGGAAACGGGCAAGCAAAGTCTACTAATAAAAACTTGGTCATGATTATAAAGAGAATCATAGAAGACAAACCTCGCCAGTGGCACACACTCTTGACTTATGCTCTTTGGGCAGACCGTACAACCACTAAAGCAAGTATAGGATTTACTCCCTTTCAGTTTCTATACGTCCAAGAGGATATTCTGCCTATTGAACTAGATCTTTCTTCCTTCAGTTGATGCTACAGACTAAAGAATTAAATTCTTTTGATGTTTCTCAAAGGATAAATACACAACTAGCCCTGGAAGAACAAAGAATTTTTTCCTTGGAAAATCTAAAAAGGAGGCAACAGATAGTGAAGAAGTATTTTAGCAAAAGATCAAAGACTATTGAATTTAAAATTGATGACAAGGTCTTATTGTGGGATTCAGCCCATGTTGAGAGAGGGAGACATTCTAAATTCCAAAATTTATGGCTAGATCCTTTCAAAATCACTTTTATCCTCGCCACAAATTCATATCTTCTTAAATACATGGATGAGCAATTGTTTTCTTATAGTACCAATGGTTCCCACTTGAAGCATTATGTGGAACTATCTTGATCATCGGTTCTATTTTTTGTGTAAATATGACTGTTGTATATATTTTTGTCTTACGTTTTTCTGTCACTTTGGTTTATTGAGTTTTATTTTTTGTTGTTTGTTTTGCACGGTCATCAGAAATAAAATATGGATCAGTTTTTCCATAATGATGTCATTATGTAAGTATTGTTGATCAATGAAAACAAGATAGACACAGCTGGTATGATATCTTCCTTTTGAGACACTGATGAAATAGCTTTTTTCTTTCAATAACGTTATAGTATAGTTGGTTTTTTTTTCTTCATGGTTTCTGCTATCCCTTTTCTTCCCTCCATTCTGAGATCTAAGAGCATATCAGAAGCATTCTCCTTGAAGTTTAAAAAAAAATGTCATTAGTTGTGAACCTTGTTGATTTTTAAGCATACAAGACCACTTCCCCTCATACATCTCACTTTCCATAAGTTATTCCCAAAAATACCATCTCATATTTTCCCTTAAACCATCATTTTCCCCCTGTTGCATAACTATTTTCTAAGCAGTTTCAATCACCTACTTCTATCGGTCTACAGATCCTAGCATTATGAGTTCTAAATCTGTTGAGAACACATTTCCCCGTGCAGTTGCCAATTTTTTTATGCCTAAAGAAAGTGCAACATAAAGTTCCTTCTTGCAAATAAATTACAATGCATTATTATATACATAGATATATCTTAAATAATACTATATAGGTGGGACCCCTTGATTAAAAGAATGACAAAAATCGTTCCTTTTATTGCTCTCATAATTACCTTATGAGAAAGATTCATAGCTTGAGAATAAGGGTGGAAATCCTAATCTATTTCCATGTGCAATTAATGGTTGTTAAGGGTGMTAAGAAATTTGATTTCAAAATGGAGGAAATGTTTATTTTATTAAACATATTAGTTCGCCTTTGATACACTAGATTTTGATATATTGCTCTAAATATGGTCTCATRCAAACTCATAATACATTTGCACATATGGGAAAAYGACTATTAYGTTGATTGGAAATTCTCCACTAGCAAAGTGTGTGCGACATGTTATTTTGATGTTTGGTKTTAAATGGGCATATAATAGTTGTAAAATCCATGAGGGAGCCYGATTCAAGTTTGAACATGGAAATGATATCTTATTTTGGATGATTTGATGGTTGATATTACTGATGGAACAAGTCTTGGAGGCTAAGTGTGCTCCATAGTCAAATGTGATTGATGGAATTTATGTGGAAAGAGGAGAAGCAACGTGCATTTATTGCATGTCTTTCTTACCCTACCTCGAAGCCACCACCTTCATTATTCCATCCGCGCTTGTTTTGGTTTCTCTAGCTGGTAGGGCCTCCATTGTGCTCGACCTTTGGCGAAAGTAATTGTGCTCTGTTAATTTGCTAGCGTTCTTCTAACATGTATTGTTTTTTACCTCTTCATTCATGGATTGCTCTCTACTCTAGATAAAATTACCTTGTTGGCTCTTATAGTTTGCATGCAGAACGCGTTTGTTTTCCAAAGTTTGCAATGGATTTGTTGTGGGAATTATGGTCATGTGACTCGCATTTTGATTTGGGTTTCTTCTTGTTGGCAATTCGGTGTTTCAAATGAAATTATGATTCGATATTCTTTCTAATTTAAGTCTTTGGTTGTATGGCACATGTAGCAAAGGTGATATTGTTGTGTTATGGTTGTTGGCAAGTGTCTGTGGGTGAGTGTGTTCAGTTTCACTCATGTCGTCTGATTACTTTTGAGGGTGTTCTTCGTAAAAGCTAAACAACAATTGGTTTCATGATCATTGTGTTGTATCCTCACTGCATATCCACACTTTCGAAGTCTTGCAACCCTTTCATGGTATCCTTTCCATTGTTTAAAAAGCTGGTAGAGACCTGTGTATTATCTTATAGTCACTCTGGGAAGTAAATGTTTTGGATTTTCTTGCAGCCATACCTTTAGGCCTATGCATATTTGGTAGTCCCAGACCTTGTTTTTCCCACCCGATAATGCGGTAAAGTAAATAATATAAACCTAGATTCAAAGTCTTGTTTAGTGTTTTTAACCAAACAATGGGAAAATTTATTCGACCCACAGAACTATGGCTCACTTGTTGTTTATCCATGAGGGAATTATGTCAACTTGAATTTAATGTGGGTTTGATGCTCACCATTTTCGCACTGGGGTTTCGACCTCAATTTGTTTTGGCAGCTGATATTTGGGTTTGTAATGTAAATTGTATGTGATGTACAATCGAAGGGTTTTTCGATTGTTTTTCTCTCATGTCGACTTGATATATTCTGGTCATGGTTTTAACTGAGTCAAATCGTTTTGTCGACAATTTCATGAAGAACACTTTACTGGTTTAAAGAATATATATGGCTTTAAAAGAAAAAATGGAATTTTCATAATTCGGTAACACTGTCATTTTCTTGGAGATTGATAGTGGGTAGTTTAAAGAAAATATTTCCATATCGTGGATATTGTAGCTTAAAAAGAATTGTTATGGATTTTGTGTGTTGAAGCTTAAATAATGTTATGGAACAAACAAAATTTGGTGGGAGTTTTGGAAATAAATATGCATGGTAAACAATGCATATTCAAATAATTTTGTGGATATTTAAATGATTGTTGTTCAATAATGGAAATGTTGATTTTAAAGTCAATAGATGATTCTTGTAACAGAACAGTAATCGCTATTATTCCCGTTCATTTTCTCATTTTTGTTCATTATATGCCCACCACCTTCCCAATAACATTTTATCCATCCCCTGTTCTATTATCTTGAATATCATTTTTAAAGTAAAAATATTAAAGAGGATTGGATAATGATATTATTTTTGGAAGAAAAAGACTCTGTATTTGCTTGCATAGTATTCATTGTTGATTGTCATCCATGTTACCATTTTTCGTTCATTATAAACCCCCTCATATTCTAGATGACCCTATCATTCCCTGTTCAATTGCAGTTAATTATAAATTTGGATTTGATGAAGTTGTGTGAATGGATGGATTGTATATGCTTCTATTGTGAATTATAGAGATAACATCTTGATTTTATTTAGGTAGAGTATGAGTGAATGGATTGATAAAAGTTTTCATATTCTGACTGGAATATTTCTTCAGGATGAGTTTCTTTAGCAGGGGCACCAATGGAAGAGGTGCAAATAGAGGTAGAGGAAACAATTGGCAAAGAGACCATAGAAGGAAACAATTCTCAATACATTTTGATGTTGATCCACAATAACTAAATCATCTTTTCCAAGTTGGGTTTTTCAATCTAGTTGGCCAAGGAATTTTGCAACCTAGGCCTGAAAGGCCTCCTTTCTAGCCACACCAAAATTTCTCTGGTATCT
>SNQJ01S0142853.1:0-24570 GCA_010110895.2 Picea sitchensis
TTTTTATTTTATCATTTTTCTTAGGGTCCCTTAGTTTCTTATTGAGAGGCTTTTTATTGCCTTCTCGAGGATCCCCTGGACGAAGCATCTCTAGGTTTTATTTCCTATGGCTTTTATCTTTTACCAGCTGCTTTTACCCCCTGGGCCTTTAGCCCCTTCTTCCCACAAGACAAAGTGTAACCCTAAAAGGTCATCCTAATGGCCAGACTAGGGGAATGGGATGGATGAGCGGGATATAAGATGTAAACATGATAAGATGGTGGGAGCGGACGATGGCCTTGCAAATCCCCTTTGGTGGCTAACCAAAACCCATGAATATCAGCTTGCTAAGTTACCCAATCAATCACCCCAACAATGGTCAAGTGGATTAGTGTAAGACCCAAGCAGTCATCAGAAATGAAAGGAACCTAATGCCATATATCAGAAGGTTATAACAATCAAATATGACACATACCATGATACCTCGGACCAATTACCTCATGGAGCAAGAGTCCTCTCCGATGCAGGGCCAGGCCGGTGGTGATGGAAACTGCTACTGCTGACAGGACAAATCTGACGAGGAAGAAGAAAAATGGGCCCTCCAGGGCCATGCTCAAGTCAATCCCGCTCTCGGTACTCCATGTCTGGGACCATGTGGGCCTCGAGACATGATCTCCTAGTTATCCCTAGATATCGGGGATAACATTTGGCTCCAACTCGGGGACATGTGCTAACGCAGGTTCCATCTACTTGGGTGATCCCCCCTTGGCTGGGCTCTGCCAAAGTGTCTGGGTGGAACGTCCTTCTTTCTTCTATGTAAGGCTTATCTGGCGTTGTCTGTCTGCATCCAGCAACCATCGTGGGCTCTTCAGCCCATGGAGGTCTAAGCTAATCATATCCCCATGTGTGCAGTCCTTTGGTACACTGTCGTCGGTGGTCCTGCACATACAAAATTTCTCCCTCCATGGGCTCACCAGTCCTTGGGATCATAGCAATACCAATCATATTTCATCATTAAATTTATCAAATACATGCATGAAACCCCTAACATATCCTCTAATAGCTCAAAGACATTACCTTGATCTACTATACAAAAGTTGAAGAAACAAATAGAAAAACCTATTGGGCTAGTAATCGATAAGAAGAGGAGAGTTTCCAAAGAAGATTATACAAGCCATGTACATGAGTGATATGGTTTAAGGATGTCTAATCATAGTGAAGACTAGGGTGGAGTATTGTCAGGTAAGCAAATACATGCATAAAACCCCTAACATATCCTCTAATAGCTCAAAGACATTACACTGATCTACTATACAAAGTTGAAGAAAAAGACAGAACAACCTATTGGGCTAGTATCCATAAGAAGAGGAAAGTTTCCACAGAAGATTATACAAGCCATGTACATGAAGTGATATGGTTTAAGGATGTCTAATCATAGTGAAGACTAGGGGTAGGTATTGTCCGTGGGTGCCTTTGTAGGAGGTGAGTTGTACCCGTCATGGATGCACTTTTTCCAAGCCCCTTTATTGCCTTTGTTCTTTATTTATTTCTTTTTCTTTCTTTTTACTTCAAGGATTGACTAGAGGACACTTCCTTGGCGTGGTGACCAGAGCTGATAGTGTTATCCACTGGTATTTTTGAAGAAATGATAAGGCTGGCTCGTGATGAGACCCCCTTTCCCTTGGGCATGCAACCAAGGGTCATTGCCTTGGCGTGGTGACCAGATAATGGCAATGTCATACTGCTAGATACCTATGAACATAATGGGTCGGCTCGTGATGAGACCTCCCATCCTCTTGGTTAGGTCTTGTTTTATTGTTTTTCTTCGGGTCCCTTTTCTTTCTTATCAAGAGGCCTGTTACTGCCATCTCGGGGATCCCTGGGCGAAGCATCTCTAGGTTTTATTTCCTATGGATTTTATCTTTTACCAGCTGCTTTTACCCCCTGGGCCTTTAGCCCCTTCTTCCCACAGGACAAAGTGTAACCCTTCAAAGGTTATCCTAATGCCCGAACGAGGGGAATGGGATGGATGTATGGGAGATAATATGTAAAGTGATAGTATGGTGGGAGAGGACGATGGATCTTCAAATCCCCCCTAGTGGCTAACCAAAACCCATGGATACAAGCTTGCTAGGGCATCCCGTTAATCCCCCCAACAATGGTCAAGTGGGTTAGTGTAATATCCAAGCAGTTATCAGAAACGTAAGGAACCTGATGCATATATAAGAAAGTTATAATGATCAAACATGACACATACCATGATACCTGGACCAATTACCTCACGGAGCAAGAGTCTTCTCTGATGCAAGTCCAAGCCGATGGTGATGGATGTTGTTGCTGCTGACAGGACAAATCTGACGAAGAAGAAGAAGAATGGTTCCTCCAGGGCCATGCTCAGGTCAATCCTGCTCTCGGTACTCCATGTCTAGGACCTGTGGGCCTCGAGACATGATCTCCTAGTTATCCCTAGAAATCGGGGATAACAAGTCTCTTTGCTTCATTTACTTTACTACTTTCATACAATTATAAGGAAAACTAAGAGGCAATCAATCAATCAATTTTAACTACAACACATAGCTTAGTTTTTCTTTTGGAAAGTAATACTTAAATTGCTTAGATTACTTCCCTTTTGTTACAATCTCTCAATTTTGCAATTTATTTTATGTTGGTAAAATGAACCAACGTCCTCAGCTCCCCAAAGTAGGCCCAATGTCGAAAAGGGGATGTACAACGAGGATTCTAGTAATTAGTCTCACATTTACTTTATGCAATTTCTTTTATTTGCAAAATTAACCTTTTCCCCTCAACTCCCAGTGGATGTTCCCGACCCTTCCAATTGCGAGCTTAGCCTCGATCCTTTGAAAGTAAGTTCCACATAGAATCGAGTTGGTCATTGCGGAGTAGTTTAATAGGACAATCTCGAAAGCTACTATTGCTTGGTCTAGAAAACCGACTAGAGGAAGTGTGTGAAGTACGACGAGAAATTTGATATCTAGGTTATCCCTATGTCGGACCTCTGACACCTCTAGTGAGCTTGTTGGTGAAGCCATTGGGTTTCAGCAAGCTCTCAAAAAATTTCTATACTAAAGGGATAGTCTCTTAAGAGGCCAAATCTAGTGTAAATTTTCTTTCTTGCAACAAATTTTCACTCAAATAAATCCACATTAATCAACTCTTAAAGCTTTTAGGGACATCTCCACAATGTACTTTACACTTTCAGCAACACAACATACGATCTTATTTTGGCACTGGTCTCAATTTTATTTATCTTAAAAATCCATTTGCTTCAAACACTCATTTTTTGCAAAACTTTATCTTGGAGTTGTTGATATTATGGTAGTTGTGGGAGGTATTTACCTCCACATGTAACCCTGATGAGAATAGAATATTCCGGGAAGCAAGAAGAAACCCTAATGAGTTGGCTAATAACCCTAGAAGACATGTCGGTTCAAGAGGATAACTTGTATTAGGTTATTAGCCTCCAAGAGAAGAAGTCAGCTAGAAGAAATAATATATATTGAACAAACAGATACCCAGAATGAGAAGTCGGCCCAGGCAGTTAGCCAGAATTAGTATAAATACAGGAGGCCAGTCTTCATTATGGCAGGCATTCTCAAAATTGTAGAAGCATCACTTGTGCACACTCCAGTTTCCCAGTTGGTGCGCAATTCTGGAGGAGAGTTGTCGTTGCAGCTGCTACAGCTAGCAAATTTCGGTTTTGGCTTGGACTATCTCTTGGTTAGGGTTTGGACTATCTGATCAACTCTTGTTTGATGCGCTATCCTTGGCAAAAGGTGCACTACCCTTTGTTTGGCTATCTAGCCTAGGGTTTGCTTCCGGAATGATTCCCTGTGAAGGTTAAGGTGCTCAGAGGGTGGCTTCGGCCTATGGTTGGGTGACAATAATGATATTGTCGATCGTAAAACGAGCACATCCATTATATTCTAATAGGTTATGGGCCCACACCTCCTTCATTTAGTCTAACCGCTGGAAGGAAGCATATCCATGAGGATATTCAGCTCATTGAAGAACTGTTGCTAGGGTTTCTAGCAGGAGTAGTCACCAAAGCACTGCAACTAGGATTACTAGTAGGTGCAGTTGCAGAAACCCTAATCCTCTCGTTGAGGCACCTTAAGTGGAGGGATTGACCTAATTTTTGAATAGATCAGTGCACCCTATCCTAGCACATCTCCTGGTACTCTCAGCAAGCCAAGACGTCAAGTTTGAGTTTTTGGTCAAATCTAGGGTTGACCAAGTCAAAGCAGCCATGACTTACTCTATGAAGTTAGAAAACAAGTTAGATGGAACTTCTAACTTCAGAGCGTGGAAGACAAGGATTGACCTCATCCTTGCCAAGAATAAGGTGTTGGATATCGTGAAAAGAAAGATCGTGAAACAAGAGTTTGAAGAAGGAAAAGAGAAGGAACCGCAGAATGTTGCAATTATGGAGAAGTTCAAAGACGGTGACATCAATGCCATGAGTATCATAGTGGACTCTATAAAAGACCACTTGATACCCTATATCTCCCATCTTGACTCATCAAAGAAGATGTACGATGCCTTAACAAACCCCTTCTTAGTCAGAAACATTGGACAAGTAATGAGTCTGAAGAATGAGCTTCGTGACATGAAGATGAATGATGATGACAACATAACATCATATTTTGTGAGAACCTCTCAGTTAAGAGATCAACTACAAGCTATTGAAGAGATCATCTTAGAAAAGGAATTGGTAAATATAGTACTCAATGATCTTCCCAAGACATGGGATGCATTTGTCGCAAGCATGAACAAAAGGAAGGAGACACGCGAAGCATCGGTTGCAGAAGAAAAGGAACCTACAAAGAAGACTAAGCATGATGGAACATCTTCTTCTTCTAAAAATAAGGTAACAATACTCTTCATAAGTTCTTGTATGTACCATATTTTCCGTACATATCTTGCATATCTATTTTCTAGAAGATAAGATGTTCAAAGAGGAACTAAACCTATGGAAGATCAAATAAGACAAGGACTTGCTATCATTATGACTACAAGTCAGACAATACACATGAAAGGATGAAGTACATCAAACAATTCATGTGGAAGTTATTACATAAGTAATAGCTAAAAGATAAGTTGAATTTAGAATCAATCTTGAAGAAACTTAGAAGAAGCAAAGACAGAAAGAAGTTAGCAATCAAGAGGAAATTGGAGAAAGACTTATGACACTTTGCAGAAGGATGCAAACAGAAGTGTGGACTCTGTTAGATGGAGGGAGCCGATCATATAAAGAAGATCATGCATTCATACATGAAGCAAAGATTATAAGGGAGCTATCCTATGATCCATTGAAAATGATGAAGTATATATCCATGGTAGCATCCATGAAAGGTAGTACGTGTTCAATTCAACCTTAGAAGAAGTCTTCTTCGAAGAAAAGCCTTAAAGTATCCCTGGTTGTGCATCCACATCCGTGATCCTATGATGAAAGAAAAAAGTGGGATCTTTAGGGCATGGAATCTATAAGAAACTCCATGGACCCAAGAGCTAAATAAAGACATGAGGAAGAACATGAAGATTCCAAGAAAGAAAGAGAAGCCAGAACAACCAGTTATTGTATCGAGAATCACAAGATTACCAGTCTGATATGAACTCACTAAAAGAAATCAAGAAAAGGAACTGAAAGTTGTAATGACGAACAATGTATATGAATGCAAGCATTGCAAGATCCAAAACTAGAGGTTCTCCCAGATGGAGGGAGAAGACTATGATGATTACTTGTTCCAGTAAACCAGACATACCTCTACATGAGCCATTATATCATCCACAATATCCATGGGTTGGAGTTCTACATCAGATGAATGCAAAGACTATTCTCCAGAGCAATTGAACAAAGAGCGCATGAAGAGAAACCTCAAGGCTTTGAGGTATACCAGAAAGTGACCCTTGTATGCAGACGGAAGAAGACAACTTGGTGGAGAACCTCCAATGCACAACAGAAGAGTGGTGAAGACTTTCTATAATAGAGATATTGTATCAGAATGATTACCCAGAAGATCAGGATGATGGATTGCCAATCCATGACAAAGATCTCATGATGACAGAAAAGAGTGCCACATGGATATGTTCTAGTTTAACCCTTGCCACGATGTTGTGAGCTAGCAGGAATCAAGAGGAATCCAACAATGATATACTTTATTGATCAAAGCTACATGAAGTCTTCAGAGAAAAACCAAGTGCTCCAGACTAAAGTACATTTGAAATCAAGCATTACATTATCCATGATGAAGTCCAGAAAGAAGAAAGTGGTTCTCCAATATATATCTCCACAAATGAGCAGATAAGCAGACATCTTGGTAAAGCTTCTATCCAAAATGAAAGAGTTTGCATACTCAAGCTGGAGCTCGTGGAGATCACTTCCTTATTGAAAAAGGAAGAGATGACTCCCAGGTTGGGAGGGAACACTGATGTGTTATTGACTCATGGACATTCATTCTTCAGTTCAAAAAATGGTTCAGGATGAGCAGTTCCTTTCTAGTTCGGAAAGTGGTTTGAGATTTCTAACGGACAAGCATTTTCCAGCTCAGAAAATGGTTCAGATCGAAAGGTCATTTTCATAATGAAAATGGTTCGATGGATTGTTGATGCACCATAGACAATGATTTCCCATTGTGGTTAACACGGGGAATGGTCTAGGGCAGTCTCTCTTCTCGAGGGTTACTCAAGAAGACTGGCCCGCTTTGTTGGACAACGATTTCCCATTGTGGTTAACATGGGGAATGGTCCGTTTTGGAGGTTGGTGTAGGATAGTCATTTCCTTTGGAAATGGTTCGGACAGCCATTCCTTAGGGTGGATTCATTCTCTCTAGGTTGCACTTTGTTTAGTGCCAGATGAATGGCCCAGGGTGGGGAATGGTTCAGGTTCAACAATCAGGGATAGACATTCCTTAGGGAAGACTCATTATCTCCAGGTTACATTTTGTTTAGTGTTAGAGGAATGGCCCAGGGTGGGGAATGGTCCAGGTTCAACAATCAGGGACAAACATTCCTTAGGGAACAATCATTCTCTCCAGGTTACACTTTGTTTAGTGTCGGAGGAATGGCCCAGGGTGGGGAATGGTCAAGGTTAAAAAATCAGGACAAATATTCTTTCTTGCTTGAGAAGAATAGTCCAGATAGCTCATCATTGATGTTTTACCTTTTGAGGGCAGATGCTCTTCCAAAATCTCACAGATGTGATTGGAAGAATGGCCCGGATGATGCAGATTATATCCAGAGGGGGGTAGGGTATGTATACCTTCGTAGACTTTACCAGTCAAATCGCTGGGCGGAGGGGGGTCCCTTGTCCCACAAACAAGGGGGTCTCATACACCAATTTGGTGTGCTGGCTTGGTCGTGACCTTAAAAATAGATTATTATTATTATTATATCATAGCATTGTTTCTGTGCAGGTTGATATCAGATGATTGTTATGAAGACTGTATGTTTCTAGACAATAGTTGTATACTACTGTGGTGGATATGTTCCACTGTTTGTGACTATACGTCATTGACTAAGTACCTGTGTGCTACTTGGTGTGGTAGTGTACCACTGGATTGTAGTTGTGTACTACTATGGATAGACACAGTTGTGCTCTATTGAATGATATTGTTTTGATTGCCTTGAAGACTATCAGCAGTGTTGAAAATGATTATCAGTTAGATGGATAATCAATGGATAGAGATTTCCTAGACGGAAAATGGTTCAGGACATTTACTCTTCTAGGACATATGTCCAGATTAGAAGAATGGCTTTTGTGTCACTCTATGGTGTGAGTGACTTATCCAACATCATGTCTAATTACTTAGATGGAGTATGGTTTCGAGAGATGATGCAGCTAATGACACTGATGGTGATGATGGTGCTCATGATATAGTCTATACAACTATGTTGATGCTACCAAGTGAATGGTATGTTTGTGTTCAAGACCATTACTTGTAATACCTCCCTAGCTAGGAGGGAGTGTTGATATTATGGTAGCTATGAGAGGTATTTACCTCCACGTGCAAACCTGACGAGAATAGAATATTCCGAGAAGCAAGAAGAAACCCTAATGAGTTGGCTAATAACCTTAGAAGACATGTCGGTTCAAGAGGATAACTTGTATTAGGTTATTAGCCTCCAAGAGAAGAAGTCGACCATAAGAAATAATATATATTGAACAGTGTAATGTCCCCACTTTGGGACATCATCATAGTGCATAGGTTTATGATGACCACGGTAGCCAGATGGATGTCATAGCGAGTACAGGGATTATGGAGAGGCATTGTGGGGTCTGGCTTGCATTTCTCATCATTTTTCATCATTATGAGCCATTATGCATAGGTCGGCTTTGGTTCCATTGCATTCCGACGATTTCCATGATTTTGACTATTTTGGGCTATAAGTTAATTAAATTCATTGAAGAGGTGATTTTGGGCACATTACTTGGAGGAACCTCTCACTGTAATAACTCATTGGAATCGGGAGGAGCAACACTACGGGATGGGATAGTGAGAAGTGGTTTTTAGTGGCCAGGGGATCCACAAGGAGAGATAAGGTGTTTTTCAGAGGTAAAAAGGTTAATTAATTAATTAAATATTAATAAAATGAAAGTCACTTTGGAGGACAAGGTGAGCCAAAAAGTATAAAGGAAAGACAAGGGCCTCTACTCATTCATTATTCATGTATGATCATATTTTGATATTTGGCTTTTAGCCAGTGAGCCCAACATTGGGGGTTTTGAGGGTTTTGACTTAACAAACCCTAGAGGACGATTCGGTGGTGAAAGATTCCACCTAGCTTGTCCCAAGCTTGGTCTCGGAGATGCAATACACTCCCACACCATTCTAGTTCTAGATCTACTCAATTGCAGGAGGATTTTACATCAATTACATGTGCAGATAGAGAGAGGGCGCACCAATTGAGGGTTTCCAACAAGAGGGGTGCACCATCCATTGAGGGAGGATTCATTCTAGCTGAGGAGAAGAGATTTTGGGAATTCCAGGTATTGGGTTTTCCTTGCAGGTGTCTTGGCATCACTCTTGGTTGTTTCTGGGGGCATTTTAGCGGAGGGTTGATTTGTATTGAGATTGGGACGATTTCCCAAGAGGAGGGTGCACCATTTCTTGGAGGGTGGCTAGATCCAAGGGTCTAGCAGGTCCTTTGATGATTTGAGCACTTGGGTTTTCATTGCAGCGTCTCGATCTATCGTTCTAGCCGATTTGTGGAGCCATTGAAGGTCTCTAGGAGAGAGGCTGAATTATTAGGGTTTCATCCATCTAGGAGGGCGCACCACACATTGGAGGAGATTCAGATCCATAGGGTTTGAGAAGGATCTTGGAGATTCGGGCACCTGGGTTGTTTTTTCCATCACCCGATCTACTGTTTGGCATCTTTCTTGAGGTGATTGGACACATTTGGAAGCATGGCCGAATTGTTAAGGAGCTTCAACATTCCAGCAGGACGTGGCATCATACAGTTAGGGTTTCTACACTTCATACGACCATATCTACCTTGGCATTGGGTCTTCATCTCTTATCCAACCTTTGGAGGCTTATTTTATATTGTTGGGAGCTTTTTGTAGCAGTTCATATTTCTATCTTGGAGCCATCTGTTGAGCAGTCTAGATCGGCATCTTCATTGTAGCAGGTTCCTCTATTTCATGAATAAAATCATATCTGGGATGTTTTGGCTTGTCTATCATATTGCATATGGTTGAGGTATGTTCCATGATTGTATCTTCTTATTATTTGCTGCAACACACATATAAACACATAAGTAAAACCCTAAATGTAACTGTAAGAAAAGTGTTTGACGAAATACCACAACCAGAAAAAGTTTTAAAAGACACCAAAACCGTGATGATCCTTGCATAATGGCTTGGGATCATTACAGTGGTATCATAGCTTAAATCCTGCCAACCTGAGGGGTCTCTCATAGGGATAAATGGATAGTTGGAAAGAAATGGACGAGATATCCTTTGAGATAACATGCTTGGAGATAAAATATTCCTTCCTTAGTGAGGAAACTAATGCCCTAATAACCTTCCAACAGTATGCAGCTTATAGAAATCCCCATTAGAGCAAAGATTACACAGGATCATCATAGAAGATAAAAAGATAAAAGAAGCAGCTAGATGGTGGGAAGAACAGAGAAACCCCACGCCCATTAGGAGCACACAACCTTGCCACTATTGCAAGGGGTCGTGGGAACCAGATCATAGGTGCAGGGGTAAGGATCAGAAGCACACTATTGAGGCACACTATGACAGTGATGATGAGGTGTGTGAGGATGGAGCGATAGATGTTGATTTGGAGCAGTCCGATGATGATAGTGACTCTTGCACAGAGGCTAGTGATAGTGACTCTTGCACAGAGGCTGATGATTCTAGCACACTTGAGGAGGACAGTGACCCTTGTATAGTCGATAGGCAGTCGGATGGACAAGACGATAACACCAGTGTCTCAACAGACATATCACATACCATTGATGACCCTACACCTCAGCAGAGTAGTGACACTAGTGAGGATTCACACATGTTAGCACCTACAGATGACCAACTTCCTATGGTGGTCGTGACACATCTGTCATCTTTACAGACACCTATGAAAACCACATCACATGAGGATAACAGTAGCATAGAGGAACCGTACGTGAGGGATGCATGCCATGGACCTGTAGATCCATAGATCCAAGAAGAGATATAGGATGTGCAGACAGGGGACCTTACACATGCAGATCAACATGAGGATATTGAGTCACAGATTTGGGAGACTCCATTAGTTGAACAGATTGTGGAGACTGACAGTTTTATCAAGCACTTACTTCCAAGATCGGCCTGCATGGATGAGGATGCACTCTTTAGTAGTCAGGATGACCATAGCACGTGTCTAGATACATCTATATGGGATCCAGGCACAAATGATAGTAGTAGGTTGAGTGCATAGGAGGATACAACCGCTCACACCAGATACAGTATGATTCAGAGGGAGCTAGCATTTGAGGATGATGTGCAGTTACGTATGGGCAAACCCAGTGGCACAGTAGGCATCAAGCAGTTCAACACTTTATCTTCTGCAGAGAGAGTTGTTGAGGATTTTTAGTGATGGCACTAGTAGTGAGAGGCATGAGGTGGTACTTCAACATGACTATGATCAGGACAACCACTAGACATTTTGATGAGGCTATGATCATGACAACCACTAGACATTTTGATGACACACATGCATTGGTGGCCGATTACTGCTGGAGAGCATTAGGGGTACATGGTAGTTCAGATGAGGGATTTTCCATGGATGGTTTTCGTACTCTCAGGGAGAGAGTATCTATGATGAGGACCGACTACCAACAGTTGTTGACTGATGGGGACTACCTATTGAGGATGGGTGAGATGTATCATGAGGCTTTGAGGGAGCAGGAGTTGGAGGTGGACAGACTCACTCATGAGTTGGAGAGCACTCGAGGGTTCTTGAGAGGCACACAGACAACCCTTCAAGAATTAGAGTCCAGATCAAAGGAGCTTCTTGAGGAGATTCGTCAGAGATCCACTTCACCTATCTTGGTGGATACCCAGATACATCATTCAGTCACATCGTTGGAGGATGTTGGTGGTCTGGCAGAGGAGCACCAGTTGATGGAGGAGCCTGTGGAGTGCACAGGATCACTGATGAGTATGGAGAGTCATGATCCAGAGGCGAGGATCTTTGAGACAGTTGGGCACTCACCTACACATGGGGACTCCAGAGCCAGGGGCATTATTGATGACACTTCCATTTGTGTCCCAAGAGAGATTTACCATCATGTAGAGGTTGATCTAGTAGTACACCTAGGATCCATGATGTGGCAGGAGTATACATGGGACTACCTGAGTATGCAGGAGCATATAGTAGTGAGTGATAACTCACTGAGAAATGTAGAGATTTACAGTGAGATCTAGAAGGGTGTATTGATGTGTAGGGAGGAGACACACTTCGGGGAGCATGTAGATGCCTCTCCTTTGCAGCAACCCATAGCTATGAGAGATCACCTTTGCAGTATCAACAGTTGCATGGGAGATGAGACAAGGAGAGTGGCTAGGCTGAGACCACCTAACATGAGTGTTTTTACAACATCCAACAGGATAGAGGTGGATCATCATAGGCAACCAGTTGAGACTTGGTACGTGGTGGTGAGCATCATAGGCCAAGTGATAGCATATGAGCACAGAGGGTTTCCGACAATGATCAGTCCGACACAGGAGCAAGTAGCGGAGACTAGAAGTGATAAACTTCCAAGTTTGCCATGGGATCCAAAAGTTCACTTGGTTAGTAGGATGTTTCACTACATGATGAGCCAGGTTGCGCCAGAGAGTCACACACTCCACCAGGGGTCGGTTTGGAGTGGGTCTATAGGGATTTGTCCGATAGAGCGAGGTAGCATTTCACTCTTGACCATCAGGGTTGGACGTCGAGACGGGTGGATAGGTACTTCTTCTACAGAGATGTCTTCACAGACACAGTTTCTGGACAACAGGTCCGGTGGTCATAGGTATTTCAGCTCGAGGATCCAGGAGAGGAGGGTCCAGTATGTATGCAAGGGGCAGACAGTCATGGTCAGAGTAGTGCAGGGCTAGCATGGTGATCTTCAACAGAGATTTGCGTGGGACCCAGGGATTGCAAGGTTGGGCATTTCACTCACTGATAGAGGTGAGTGGACCTTTGCAGGGGGAAGTTGTTCTAACTTTCCATTGAGCTTCAGTGTTGAGAGGAGTGCATCACTTGCGAGTGTCTCACGGAGGTCTTGCAACACCTCATTCTAGCATCAACATGTGCAATTGATGGAGGCCGTATGGTTTATGGAGGCTGTATGGATCTTGGTAGAGACTTGGAGGATGGATTCATTTCGAGATGACGCCATGTGTCATATACAGGAGACTCCCGGAGTTGGTATATTTTAGGGTTCTGCTTCCTAGGGGCTAGCAGTTCATGACTTGATATGGGACCCATGGGGCAGAGTGTATGATTGTTCATCCTTGGATGGGTTATGTTTTGTATCCCATAGGTGGACATGGGATCCTAGTATTATAATTGAGGGGATTGGGTTATTGCTTGAGGACAAGCAATTTTCTAGCAGGGAGGACTGTAATGTCCCCACTTTGGGACATCATCACAGTGCAGAGGTTTATGATGACCACAGTAGCCAGATGGATGTTATAGCAAGTACAAGGATTATGGAGAGGCATTATGGGGTCTAGCTTGCATTTCTCATCATTTTTCATCATTATGAGCCATTCCGCATAGGTTGGCTTTGGTTCCGTTGCATTCCGACGATTTCCATTATTTTGACTATTTTGGGCTATAAGTTAATTAAATTCACTAAAGAGGTGATTTTGGGCAAATTACTTGGAGGAACCTTTCAGTGTAATAACGCATTGGAATCGGGAGGAGCAACACTACAGGATGGGATAGTGAGAAGTGACTTTTATTGGCCAGGGAAGCCACAAGGAGAGATAAGGTGTTTTTCAGAGGTAAAAAGGTTAATTAATTAATTAAAGTGATTTAATTAATTAATTAAATATTAATAAAATGAAAGCCACTTTGGAGAGACAAGGTGAGCCAAAAAGTATAAAGGAAAGGCAAGGGCCTCTACTCATTCATTATTCATGTATGATCATTTTTTGATATCTAGCTTTTAGCTAGTGAGCCTAGCATTGGAGGTTTTGAGGGTTTTGACTTAACCCTAGAGGACGATTCGGTGGTGAAAGATTCCACCTAGCTTGTCCCAAGTTTGGTCTTAAGGATGCAATACGCTCCCACACCATTCTAGTTCCAGATCTACTCAGTTGCAAGAGGATTCTACATCAGTTACATGTGTAGATAGAGAGAGGACGCACCAGTTGAGGGTTTCCAGCAAGAGGGGTGCACCATCCATTGAGGGAGGATTCATTCTAGCTGAGGAGAAGAGATTTCGGGAATTCCAGGTATTGGGTTTTCCTTGCAAGTGTATTGGCATCACTCTTCGCTGTTTCCCGGGGCATTTCAGCGGAGAGTTTATTTGTATTGAGATTAGGACGATTTCCTAAGAGGAGGGCGCACCATTTCTTGGAGGGTGGCTAGATCCAAGGGTCTAGCAAGTCCTTTGATGATTTGAGCACTTGGGTTTTCATTGCAACATCACACACATATAAACACATCAGTAAAACCCTAAACATAAATGTATGCAAAGTGTTTGACGAAATACCACAACCAGAAAAAGTTTTAAAAGACACCAAAACTGTGATGATCCTAGCATAATGGCTTGGGATCATGACAAACAGATAGATACCCAGAATGAGAAGTCGGCCCAAGCATTTAGCCAGAATTAATATAAATACATGAGGCTAGTCTTCACTTTGGCAGGCATTCTCAGAACTGCAGAAGTAGCACTTGTGCACACTGTAGTTGCCCAGTTGGTGCCCAAGTCTGGAGGAGAGTTACCGTTGTAGGTACTGTAGCTAGCAGATTTCGGTTTTGGCTTGGAGTATCTCTTGGTTAGGGTTTGGACTATATGATCAACTCTTGTTTGATGCACTATCCTTGGGGAAAGGTGCGCTACCCTTTGTTTGGCTATCTAGCCTAAGGTTTGCTTCCGAAATGATTCTCTATCAAGGTTAAGGTGCTCGGAGGGTGACTTCGGCCTATGGTTGGGTAACAATAGTGATATTGTCGATGGTAAAACGAGCTCTCCATTATATTCTAACATGAGTATCGTTTTTGTTTATGGTAATTCACTTGCTAGCATCTACATTTCTCCAATTATCTTTTATGCAAGTACATTGTTGAATTAAAGTACTTTCATAAGCAATTTTATAGTGAATGAAAATTATATGCTGCTGATCTAAATTTTATCTTGTGTATTGTCCTTGTTGTAATAAACTCCTAGAACACTAATTGCTTAGATTTAGTTTTGAGCCTTACTATTTTTTCCTTTAGGGACTACCTCCCTTGGCTTTGCTAGGAGTTGACCTAGACAAAGGAGTCGAGGATTAGGTGACAACACCTTGACTTGAGACTTGCCCCCAAGGACACACCTAGTGGATTAGAAGTTTTTCCGCATTAAACCTGAGGTGTGTATAAAGGCGGCAACAGGTACCATGTTGCAAATCATATCTTGTGTTGAAAATCGCGATAGTTTCCCTCATGCAATATGAGGGCTAACGCCATCACTTAAACCAATTTGGCTTGTTGGACATGTGTTAAGTCCCTTTGATGATGGAGGGAAACTAACTCTAAGAGGTCAACCACCTTCCCTCACACACACACACGCAAGGGCTCTACATCCACCAGGGTTTGATCCTGGGCTGTTTTCATGGCAGCACCCTCTGCCAACCATTAAGACACAGCCCGACGGATGCTAAGAATATCTCCACTAGGACTTTTTCTGATCTCATTGCTGTCTTATCAGCTTTAAGATAGATAAGTCTGTTGTATTTCTATGCTTTTCTATACAATATAAGTATTATTTCAAAAAAACAGAAATCTGCACAAATTGCTGGGTACAAAATCAGACCTTTGTAATGATTACTGGGCACAATCAGACCCCTGTGACAATTGCTGGGCACAAAATAATACCATTAAAACATCTTCTGAGTGTAAAACCAGACCTCAGAAACACCTGCTAGGCATAAAATCAGACCTCGGATCCATAAATCCGATTGCTGGCCAAAAATCAGTCCCATAAATCCAATCGCTTGCATGAAAAAATGTAAACCAGGTTTCTATATCAACATACCAAACATGAAAGCACAGCATAAATACTCAAGAAAAAATTATGGAAAAAGACCTGCAAATCAGATTTCTGGGCATGTAAAAATTAAAAGTTAAAATGCACATCAGGTCTGCAAATGAGATTGTTTGGAATGAATTATCTTGGTTGGGATTCAAAACTGATCACACATAGAATCCCAATTAAGAATTCAAGACCATTACAAAGATTTCTGGGTATAAGAAACATAGATCAGACCTACACATGAAACACTGCAAAACCAAATTGTTGCAGTCAAAAGGCTGCAGAATCAAATTGCTACACAGAATATCAACCCATACAATACTTCATACCCACATCATGCAAAACGCAAGAAACCCTTCTGCTTACGATGTAAGATGATGCTCTGCATTTTATGGTGATCTTGACCAGGAAGCTTGTCCTCTTTTGGCTACCAATTCTCTGTGAATTTTGTACTAAAAGTGCTTTAGTGCTTTTCCCAGATTAGACCATTTTGCTTTTCTCTTTTTCTCCCATGATATTACCCTTGCTAATTTTGTTCCATGTTATCCTTCCAGAATAGCACTCAGCTAAAAGTAGAGATCCATGGTAAATTCATTAATGTTTATCATTTCAGAATAGTAGAGTAAAAGTATCATTTTAAAGTCCACATAGACTAATTTGGCCCATCAAATCTGTGTTAAGCCCCTTTCATGATAAAGGGAAACCAAATCGAGCTAAAATTATTCGCTCTCTAACAACAGCAGTCCACTAGCATAAATAATCCTTCAAGCCAAAAAGGTTAGTCTATATGAATAATATTGAAGCAATTCCAATAATAATGCATAACATGTAGTGATTTTCCACAAATATTGCTAGCTAATCTCAACAAATGCTTTGCTTATTTAATGTGCCATGATCTCTGTAACAAGCTTTACAATTGTTCTCCTACAATGCCTAGATCATGTATAAGCCCTAAACGTTATCTTTGAGTGTCACACATTATTCATTTAGATTACTTGTTCAGTTCCAACATCATCTTTGTTTTTTAACAGATCGACATATTCACAATTGAGTCTTGGCCACTTACATCACCCACATTTAAGGCTCATAACACTATTTACCTGAAAAAATGAAATGGGATGAGACACATGGAGACACAGGAATTGAATGAAAATAATTTACATTAATTTTTAAAATACATTCTTGAGGCACACTCAAGATAATATTTACTGGAGATCTGACCTGCTTTTTCATTACAAGTAACAACATACAAGGGAGAGTCTTCGTATTGAAAGTTCATTGAAGGTTATCTCCCTGTCTTACATGTAAGTCGACTCTGATTGTGACAATATCTATGGATCCCTCTATAATGTGGTTTCCATCCACTTAAAAACTGTAGAGTACTTTTCTCTATCTCCAAGTGAAATCAAGAAAGAATATCATACAATAATGCAGGTGAAATAAGAATAGGTTTTTTTTGATGGTTGTGAAAATATATCTCGCAAAGAGCCTCTCCTGCCACACGCCAAGCAAAATAACATTTGTATGTATCTTTTTTCAATTTTGCATATTCATAGACAACTTGATAAATTGCACAAGCTTCATCATGGATTTGTTGTCTTTGCTTTTTGCTCTCATCTAAGCTGGCTGCTCCATATAGAATCTGGTATGCAAGCAAAGAAATTAACTCAGAATCAGGGAATTCCAATCATATAAATGAAATATACAATACCATTAGTAGTAAGCTTCCAGCCTAAACATCTACAACATAGTAAAGGAAGAGAAACACTTGTCAATTAGAAAGTTTGAATTTGTCTACCTCCTTATATTTTTGAATTACACTCTTAGCATAAAAATCTGAACTTGAGGAATCAGTTCCTTCCAATGCTATTTTCATATCCCATCTATAATCAGCATAATGTTGATACCACAAAGTCCTAAGCTCTCCAACATTTGCATCTTGGAAGCATGGAATGGTCCATATTTCTACAAATACAGTAAGAGTCAGGTTTCCTGTCATTTGGGAAAAATAATAAAGAAAAAAAGGTTTAAACTTGTCACAAATTGGTCAAATTTCAAACTGTAGGGACGACAGTACCATCTGACTGGACCCCATCATATGAACTTGTTAGGTCATATATTTTCCCTAAAACAGAAGCTGACTCATAAAACTGGTTCGGCCTTTTATCTTCAGGATTCTTTTTCAGGAAATGCGGCCGCTTCTCGGGCTTCAAATCTTTGGGAACTTCTACCTGCTCAGACACACATAGGAATCAAAACCATAGTTTGTCAGGACCTCTAATACATGCAGTTATCACTGGACTTGACTGAAATGAAAGTTTAGATAATATAAACAATTCATGCAGTTGACAGAAGAAAAGCCCTAATAGTGCAAGGGATCAAACACAACCTCAAGGTACTGCTCGGCAAAGTAAATAGTTGTCCTTTTTGTTTTGATCCAATCTGGTAAGACTTGAGGCTCAAAAATATATACATAAATACAAAGGGGATAAAATATTAACAGGAACAATAATGAGTATGCATTTTTGTGAAGGAAAGGATAAAACAGGACTACTAAATTTTTTTTCCAAGGAAAACCTTGGAGACAAACCCAAGGGATGCTTCCAAACATTTGTGGATGACATCCCTCATTAACCCATCGGCTTAGACTACTGTGCCTAACCCAGGGGATTTGAACTGGGAACCTGCCAGCAGGGAACTAGCCAAATGCCCAGCAACATTTATGACAAACAGTTGGGCTGTCCCCTTGGGCCATCAGGACTACTAAATTAGTAAATTATACGAAGGTAGTGGCAACCAATATAATAAGTGATATCAGATAACTTAGCATCCATATTTAGTGTAGTTATTGTTGAAATTTGTGTACCTTGGGAAGTGGTCGGTCCCCTTGTGTTTGTGAGCTTCTAAACTCAAATAGGAAGTACTATGTACTATATGCCTTGTACTTTATGTCTAATTTCACTTTGACTTAGGAGATTTAAGTCGAAAGTGAAATTTGGTCATTTTAGCCTAAATGACTATTAATTCACTTTGTGGGTGAATTAGAAGACATAAAGTGAACTTAACCCAAAGTGGGTTTGTGAGTGAGATTATTATGGGATGATCTCAACCTTTGATTAGAGATGAGATAGGATGATCTCATCCATCCATCTTTTAGGTTTTCTTATGGAGGTTCAAGAGGGGCGCATAGGGCAAAGAGAGGCTCATTCACACTTATGTTCACTTGGAGAGTTTGAGAGAGAGCATTGAGTTGAGGATGGAGGCTATGGTTGAGGGAAGCTTGGGCGCCTCCTTTCATGGAGGTCTCATGGAGGCTTAGACCCTCATTTATTTGTGGTTGTTGTTCTTGCTTGGAGGAGGGCGCACTTGAGGGGGAGGGCGCATCTATAGCAGGGAGGTCTTGCAGTGGTCAGATTGCTTTGAGGATAGATTCAGTGGAGAGGTAGCACACAACAGCTAGTTTGTGTGCAAGGGTTTTTTCACTAGAGCTTCAGGGAGCAAGGGTGCTTCATTTTAGTGGATTGGACAACAAGTGAGGAGGGTGCATCTTTCATTCTTGGACTTATGTTGCAGCTTGAGACAAGCTACTATTGTATCAGGTTCATTTGTTTCATGTACTTGTTGTATTCCACCTTCTATTCTCCACATATATAGACTTATATTCCAAACTGGTTTTCCCCGGGGGGGTTTTATCCAGGGTCATGTTGACCAAAAATACCTGTGTTCATTTTCATGTATGCTAGAGTTTAGAACAGCTTTATTTCAGCAATAAACATCTAGAGGTGTGTTACATATTTTATGGTATGCATGTGCTAACCTGTTGGTGACTAAAACTACATGCTAGAGCACCTAAAAGCCTATGCAACCATAACAAAACAGCAGTGAAGTTCCTGAACAGTTTGCTGTTATAAAACAGAAGAAAAACTTTGTTTGACAGTTGAAACTTAGAGCCAACTTCAGGTCAAAGATAGACCTAGTTGGCAGCTTGTTAGGACCTTAGAAAATCTTCAGTTACCGCATTCTAGGTAGACATAGGACATTCAAACCTTATTTTAGAAAGTGTCAATATGACCACACAATGTACATTTTATCTTTCACATGTCACAGTGACATAACTAAAATCTTTTACTCTGTATTAGTGATAAATGAAAACAAAATATTTCTTATTTTCTCAAAAATTCACATCCAAGATAAAAGGGTGCAAATGAATATGAAGGAGCTGCATTGGATGACCCCTCTGCAAATATGTCCAGCTCCAAAATCAGTTTATGATCCCAGGCTTGAGCCTCAGAACTGAAGCAGAAGCAGAAGCACAGGAGGGAGGAATAGAATAGAAGAAAGTGTGCAATCTCTGCCCACAATCTCAATACCTGAGAAGGAAACTGCACACTAAAGTAAACATAATGCAACAAAATGCAGAGATGAAGGGGATAAATTCAACCTGTTGTCGGCTATTTCCAAATTGGACCTGTAATCTGCTAATTCACTTCATGGTAGTTGGTACCAAATGCTCGTTCAAAGCTTCTAGAAAGAATTGAATTAGTTTAACAAGAAATTTTATCAGACCTAAAAGAACTATGATTGTTTGAAATGATGGTACATCTACATAAGGCGAAAATCCTTCATACCACAGTTGATCTTTACTAAATGGTAAGATTCATGTTTGGCACAAAATGCTCAATGATAAAAGAAGTTTATTAGATAAACGACACAGGGCACATGAGTAAGTTTGCATGTATGGTAAACTGACTCCAACAATAATTTGATGTCTCCACGGTCAAGCATCTATGTTCCCTTTCTGCAGGCAAACTAGAGAACTTATCTCCACTCACCTTGAGTGATTTAGGAAAAGTTAATTATTTCATGTATGTGTCAAAATATCCAATCTCATTGCAGATCTAATGACACTTCTGAGAATGCAGATATGAGCAGAAATACACACAATAAATTCAACAATGCTAAGAGATGTAACAATATCAACACATTGCAAATATATTGGCATACTTTTCTTTTATCACGTTTCCAATCTCTAAGAATTCAACAATAGAATGGTCTTCTGAGTATCCTGTTTAGTTTTTAATATTTTATATATAAGTTCAAGCGAGCTGTTAGACCAGATATGAAGTAGTTAACTATTCCTCATCAGCAATAGAACCAAGCTCCTAACTGATAATGACTAATTGCAATACAACTCCAAATCCCTACTTGCAAGGTAGCTCATACCTCTAGTGCAATTATCACTTCAATCTATACAAGTTAAATCCAAGCCCTAATTTTGAAATCAAAACAATATCTTTTAGCATTTGATATACAGTATAAGATTAGGATATGCATTCTCACCATTTCATACAAAGTCCGTCATACAGATCCATTAACCTATCATTTTCAAGAGTTAGATTCTTTCCATCAAAAGTCGATTTAGTACATCCTCTGCATTATTCTTAGTTACATAACACTAAGTATTATCTAAAGTTATCAGAACCGGTACCGAACTGAAACCTGTTTGCCCCAAAATTACGAACTGGACTGGAACCGAACAGAAAATTGGTATAAAAAGTAGCCGAATAAAAAACACATCAATATGCAATTTTTTCAATATAAAAAACTACAATGTAAATAAAAACCATTAGACACCAAATATGCAAAGTTTGTTCATTTATATTGCATGTAAGGGTGCAACTAGAAAAATTACATCGAGATGCAAGTTTGAGATACAATAATTAAAGTTCTAAGAGAATTTATATAAATATTGAGGGTCTAAATGGCCTTTAAAATCCAAAAATCATCATGAGTAGATAGCTCATGAAGTTTTTCTCATTAGACTGCCCTGATCGAATCTAGGAATTTAAAGTTTGATTTCTCTTGGTGAATAGCTTCAACGGCTTTAACCATTTGATTTTTTAAATCAGTTGGCACAATTGGGCAGCATATAGGTTTCAATCAGTTGGTGCCAATGCTATTCGAACCGAACCAGAACCAGTAAAACCAGCTGGTCAGACCAGTTTTGGGAGGCTTCTGGTCTGAACTGCCCTCCCAAACTAGAATTAACCAGTTTTGGTCTGAACTGGTTAGAACTGGTCAAAACAGACCGGTTCAGGACAAAACCAGTCAGTACCAACCAGTTTGACTAGTTCTGTACGAATGAGCCTCCACCCAAAGGACCAAAACTAAAATTAAAAGCACAAACACTAAGACCCTACAACTACCTTAAAACCTAATTCTAATCTATTTAATGATGCCCTCCATTCTATTGTGAGTGCATGTATCCTGCATGACTTGCAGCCACTTCCACGACATAGAATATGGACATTGGTGGTGTACCTTCCAAGGGCATCGAATTAAAATGTCGAGCATGAACATGCAGAAACTGTAGAGGATCTAGATTTGGATGATTATATAGTTTGATTTGATCATAGACTATAATATGATTATTTCTGGGTTTTGCAGGCCATTCAGAGCCTCAATTTTAATGTATTTTGGTTTTGTTATAGCACAAGTTGTAGGTTGGGCAAAGCCCGACCCAACCACAAAAACAAGTTCTACAACTTGGGAATCCTACACCCAATGTCACCTGGATGTAGGTCCCACACTTCAAAGGTGACTATGTCACTGTAGGGAGACGATCCCGGTGACCCTAGGGGGAAAGAGATGGGGATGGATAGAGATGGAAGTGGAGCTCCCTAGAGGTCAAATCTAAGTGGAGTGAGATGTGGGAAGAGATGCATTGTAAGTCAAGTGATTGTGGCCCCAAAAGTATAGTACTTCTCCAGATGATTGTACCTTCCCGAGACACAAGAAAATCCAACTTGCAATGAAATATGTTAGTATGGATCAGCAAGTTAAGCTTGTTGTCCCTAATTTGCAGCTGTAGATGACAATTTATATCAACAAATAAAGCATTTTAAATCAGCATGTAAAGCATAAGATCATTCATCAATATTATCAATGAGTTAGGCAATCAATTGTAAATGAAAAATGGCACTTTGAGGCTGAATAAAGCAAGCTATTATAACACGTATATTTCTGTAGAAAATTGCAGCCTTATGGCTGTAGCTTTAAGTCACTTATCTCATCAAATTACACCATCAAAATATGCCAACAGTCAGCCCAAAAGATGCGCCCTAGTTAGTAGAGTAAATGAGAAAAATTCAGGAGCTAGTCTAGGGTTAGTTTAGGAGTTATGTTTAGTAGTTTATCTAGGTTAGATCAGCCCTAATGGTTGTAGGTTAGGGTTTGTAACAACAAGTAAAGTAGTGGGAGAGAGGGGATGCCCTAGTCGGGGAAGACTCCTCTCAATGAGGTAAACCAACTCCAAGCAAGAGATCTTTCAAAAGATAAAAATTCACGTTTTCCGAGATAATGATTTTATATCTCCAATGCAAAAAATAGATGACTAGTGCCTTTACTATTGGGTTAATGTTGTCAAAATAAATGAACTAGAGATGCTACTTCCTTGGGGGTGTAAATCCTCTTACTTCCCAAGGCAAGTATCTCTAGTTAGGGTTTGAGAATGAGGGGTGTAAATCCTCTTACTTGCTCAAACAAACCCTTGCAACATCAATGAACTTTAAGCAATAAATGATGGAGACTAGAGTGGGGTGTGTTATCGCACAGTTTGTAGCTGGTTCAAATGGCTATAAGATAGAGGTCCAAACTGGCATAATAGGAACCTATCCCACCCAATGTCACCTCGATGGGAAGGTTCTTTCTCTTTAGGGAGGTGAGGCCCAGGGGAGACGTCCCTGGTGACCTGTGGTTTTGAAGAGGCAAAAGTTAAAAGGACAAAGGTAAAGTTCCCCTTCACAGGTCACCACCAAAACAGATAGTCCCGGCTAAACAGCCAATAATGAAGTGAATCTCCAATGAAAAACACCTGCCTAGAACAAAGCAACAACAAACTAATATATGCAAGCTATATTTCAATGGGTTAGTACTTCATAAGACTATCTGCTATTTAAATAAGCAATTATGGCAATAAATATTGACGAAGTCAATGTTTATCAATACATCAATGCAAATAATATCACTTCCTCAATAAACACTGAAATGACACGGCATTCAATGTAACAAATCAACACACCATCAATTAATGCCTAAACCACCATTCAATTGCTCTTCAAACAAGACGTTGCTACATAAAGATGAAAGATTCAAGTGTGACATCAACAACTTAGGGTTAGCAGTTTAGGGTTAGTGTAATTAGGGTTTCAATTTAAAAAAGGGTTTGAGAGTTGTTTGATCAATTTCACTTCAACGCTAGAGGTCTGAGATCAGTGCCTTAGGGTTAAACGGAGTCAGAAAGTGAAGGACGCACAAGTTGAAGGGGACGAGATTCCAAAGGACTAGAGGGGAAAGGTTTCAAGGTGCTGCTAAAGCAGGGCCTCAAAGACAGAACCTTAGGGGAGAGAGGCTCACTCCGGTGTTGCTAAAGAAAGGCCTCGTGCTCTCTCCTCCTTCCTGGCAAACAACTAGCTCAATGAAAAGCAAAGTCAAGACAAGAGAGTTTAAAGAGGGAGAGTGTTGCTAAGGCAAGGCTCTTTCATCAAACCCTAAAAGAAAACGGCCCTAGGTGTAGATAACCTAGGCCTGGGATGTCCTCTTCCTCTTGAAGTCAAAAGGTACGGCTAGCTTAAGGGAAGAAGAAAGAAGAAGTGTAGCTATGGCTAGGCTCTCTTCTTCTTCTTCAATGGCTAAAAGTTTTTCTATCAGGGGACATGAGACAACGACCTACTTGTGTGTTTGTCCCCTAGGGTTTTGATTCAACAATATTTATAAATAGATACAAGAAATTAAACTACAACCATTCAATCAAGAAGTTTTGCAGAAAAATACTTACAAATCATC
>SNQJ01S0142855.1:8060-23655 GCA_010110895.2 Picea sitchensis
ACAAAGGTATGCTTCCATTGAAATGTTTTAATTGTGGTGATGTTGGTCATTTTTCTTCTAAATGTCCCTATAAAAATTGTTAAAATTTTTATATGCTCTTTTGACCATAGATAATCTCACATCATTGTCACCCAACCATAGGAACTTGCACATGACACCCCCAAGCACAGTAACCTTTTCTTGTATAGAATGATTCTTGCAATTTCGTTCTAGACCCAACAAATAAACAATAGCCATAAATACCACTTCTACAACAGCAACACAATGCCAAGAGAACGTACCTCTACTAATGGAAGCGTACCTTTACCAAGAGAAGCACACAAGAGAGCTACCAGAAAGAATGAGAATAAACCATGACAACTAGTACACTACCCTCTCCATACTTGTGCTTCCTTCTGCTGCAACTACTGATCTTTAGACTTGTGAACTAGCTGAGTAATTGAGTGAGTGTGTTGAAATGAGATAAGGCACCTCCTTATTTATACTAGCATGTCCAAGTGAATTTTCCATGTAGGGTTGAATTCTCTTTCTAGAGACTTCTAATTCTTTATTATTATTCTCCTTGGGTCAAATTCTCTTCTAGGGTATTTCCACATCTGTTTAATGGTTCTCTTGCTTCTGAACTATTCTACTCTAAGTACAAATGTTATATTGGATGTTAATACCTCCCATAGCTACCAAAACATCAACACTCCCTCTTATCTAGGGATGTATTAACTAATATGTTCTTCATGTAATGGTTTTAATCACATCCATCCATCTCACATGGCATGGGAAAGACTCACATGGTATTGCAGACCAGTCTATAGGTAGAATCACTGTAGCCACATAAGCTATCTCATGATCAAATAGATCATGTCACAAGTATCACCATCATAGCCACATCACCTCTTCCATATTCACACATAAACTATTTGATGAATCGATATATCACATTCACCATCATAGCCATACATAGGATTTGTCATAGTCACACATAGTATATCTAATGGTCATGTCACAGTCATGCATATAGGGTCTCATCAACATATGTAGCATCTCTCTAGTGGGCACAACGTCATCATCATCTTGGACCTTATGGGTCTTTGATTTTTTTGAGACCTTATGTCATTACAGGACTTAATCTAGCTCACTCAGAGATAGTTAGTTGTCCAGTTCACACAGAACTGCACTACTACCCAATCCACATGGAGGGTGGGAAAATATATAGTTGATCTAGTTCACACTGAACTATGATACTACCCAATCCTTACAGAGTCTGGGAAACTATTAAGATTGATCTAGTTCACACACATAACTGCACTACTACCCAATCAAGACAAAGTCTGGGAAACTATTCGGTTTGATCTAGTTCACAAATAGAACTGCGCTACTACGCAATCCAAATGGAGTCTAGGAAACTATTCAGTTTGAGCCAGTTCACACACAGAACTACGCTACTACCCAATCCAAATGGATTCTGGGAAACTATTCAGTTTGAGCCAATTCACACACATAACTGCACTACTACCCAATCCAAACAGAGTCTGGGCAACTATCATGCCTGTAAATGACTACCCACTACTGCCACACTCTGTAATCCACTACCCCAAGAATCTTATATGTGACTCATCACTCCCTCTTATGAGGGATGTCCTTCTGGACCACACCAAGATTGTCCCTTAAGTATTCAAACTTTACCCTTGAAAGAGGCTTGGTCAACACATATGTTATTTGCTCATTTGTGGAAATATACTGAAGCTTCACAAATCCCTTTTGCACCAGATATCAAATATAATGGTACTTTATCTCGACGTGATTGGACTTGTCATGAAACACATGGTTCTCAGACAACTTTATACAATTCTAGTTGTCACAAAAAATACAAGTCACCTCTAACTTGAGATCAAACAACCCTGCAAGCAATTTCCAAAGCCACACAACTTCGCTATTAGATGAACATGATGCTATATATTTGTCCTCATTCATACCGAGTGCCACACTAGTATGCTTCATGATGAGCCATGAAATCATAGTTGACCCCAGATTGAAGCAACATCCTGATGTACTCTTCTGATCTGTGACACTTCTAGCCCAATCTAAATCAGCATAGCCTTGCAGTCTTATCTTACGACCTGAAACATATCAAAGTCCAAAGTCTATTGTACACTCCAGATACCTTAACATGTACTTTTCCACAATCAAGTGAACTCATCTTGGTTCAACCATATACTAACTCAAGGTGTTCACCACAAAGCATTTACATGGTGACATCCACTATCTCTGAAGTATTACTCAATAACTTTAGGTTCATCACCATTGGTGTGGTCATGGATTTACAATCCATCATTTTGAATCTTTTCAGGATCTCTACTGCATATTTTCCTTGGCACAGGAAACTCTCATCTAGTTTCTGCCACACCTCTAGACCCAAGAAATAATGCATCATACCCAGGTCTTTCATATCAAACTCTTATGCAAAATTTCTCTTGTAATTTGGGATGAGTTTCTCATCCCCTGTTAGAAACAGGTCATCCACATATAATAGTAATATCACTGGTCCACTATCCTCAACCTTGTAGTAAATTTTTGGATCTAATTTACTCTTGGTAATGCCCAAGCTCATAAAAAAGTTGTCAGTTCTATTGTACCATTCCCTAGGTGCTTGTTTCAATCCATGCAAGGATTTCTTCAATCTGCAAACATATGTTTTCCTATCATGTGTCTCAAATCCTTATGGATTCTTCATTCTCCACATACACTTCCTCTTCCATTACACCATTCAGTAAGATTGTCTTTGCGTCCATTTGTTGTACATTCCATTTCATCATTGGAACTATTGCAAGTATAGCTCTAATTGAAGTGTACCTTTCCATAGGACAAAATCTATCCTCATAATCTATTCCTTCTTTCTAGGAGAACCCACGATCCACGAATATTTCTTTATACTTATCGATACTTCCATATGATGAATGTTTCACCTTGTAGATCCATTTGGAACTCACAATTGATTTCTCTTTTAGTCTCAGAACCACATTCCAAACATCATTCTTAATAATGGATTGGTATTCATCAATCATAGCATCCTTCCATACTTTCTTCTATGCATCCTCTTCGTAACAAGTAGGCTTAGTATCAATGATATTACATAACAATGCCACATAACTAGACTATGGTCGAGGTTTCTTTCTTTCTCTGCAAGATGCATCTGGAGCACCATACTTCTTGACATCCTGAATAATCTCACGATTCCAATATGGTATTATTTTCTTTGTATTTGTTTTTGCAAGTATTTTTTGTTATGCCATGTCATGGTCCTCTAGATCATGCCCTTCTGGCCCAACATCATTACCTGCAGTTGTATCTACAACTCTTGGAGCTTCAGGATCCTCATCATGGATCTCATCTGTATGATGTTGCCTCGATCTATTAAAGGTTTCATCCTCATCGAATGATCCAGATTTTATGAGCAGAATGAAATGACTATAGATTATTGCCAGATGCTTAACACAGAATAACAGAGATACAATAAAACTGGTTTTCTATTCAATAAGGAAATAAGTTGAAACTGTAAAATGCAGTGGAAAACAAGATTGTTGGAATGGTGGTGGCTTATCTCTGAGAAGAGATGTGACGGTTGTGCTCATTCGCAAGAAGATGATTACAATGAGGCTCTCAAGGCCTTTTTACAATAAACAAGAGTTTCAAAAACCCTAAACATCCAAAAACCTAACCCTAGGAGATGAAGCGCCAAAATTCATGTGGGCCCCATTTGGGTAAGTCAGTACATCAACGATAAGATGACTACAGTTTCTGGTCATAAGAAGATGATTAAATGAGGCTCTCAAGGCCTTTTTTTACAATAAACAAGAGTTTCAAAACCCTAAACATCCAAAACCTAACTCTAGGAGAGAGATGAAGGCCAAAATTCATGTGGGCCCCATTTTGGGTAAGTCAAGACATCAACTTCCCAGAAATGGAATTTTTAGATGAAATCTTCATTTTTTGTGCATGATAGTTCATTGGAAATATATATATTCAAGGATCATTTCACAGATAATAAAAATTTCATGAAATTTTATTTCATTATAAAACATAAAAAAAAAAAAAAAAAAAAAAAAAAAAAAAAAAAAAAAAAAAAAAATAGTAAATTATCAAAATTGCTATGAAGTTGTTTTGATGATGGAAAGGTGGGTGGCCACCATATCCACCTGATCATTGAAGGTAACATCTATGCTAATATTGATCTGTCTGTAACCAAGGATGTAGACTCTTATATTCCTTCGATGTCTCACTTTCATCCAAAGACTAACACTTCTTCCTCAATGATCCAACTTTGATATATTATCTTTGGGAACATGCACATACACTAGAAAAAACCCAAATATCCACAGGTGTGGATGACTTTGTATTTTCCCAGAACCAGCTTCTTCTAGTGTCTTGTTCCAAAGTACATGGTGAGGACTTCATTCTCAAGACATACAACAGTAATGGTTGGTTCTTCCCATAGATGCATAGGTAATATGATTCATGATCAAGACTTTACCGCTTCCATTATCATTTGGTTCTTTCTTCTACCCCATTCTACCGAGGATTGTAGGGACTAGTGAGCTACCTCTTGATCCCAAAAATTCTCCTGCACGCTTGGAATTCATCTACAAGTAGAAATCTCCCATTATCTAGATTCTCGAATTTTCAAAGTCTTTATCTTATTTTAGAGATATTTTTCTACAAGGATTTGAATTCCTTGAACTTCTGCTAAATACTTTGCTTTTCATTTTCAAGAAATAAACCCAGTCTTCTGAGAGGAATCACTAATAAATGAAACATAATACATACCCGCTAAGTGAAGTAATTGTCATTCGTCCACACACGTTTGAATGAATTAGATCCAAAACCTTTTCTTTGTTGTCACTGTTTGGAAACAGACTCTTCATGTTATTTCGTTGTACACATACTTTTCATGTACCTTAATGATCCACCTGAATATCTGGAAAACATGTTACCATCTTGCTTACGATTGGTAATGATTTGTAATGTAAGTGAGAAACCTCTATTCCATAGCTCACTTGGATTCACTGTGTTGTGTACTAATGTTGTGTCCCCTTTATTAACCATATATGAGAGAGAATCCTTGTAATCGCTCATGTGTGCTTAGAATAACCACTATCAATTAATCAGCCATGTGTCACTTCCATGAGTGACTGTTCCTTTGAGAGATGATATCAAGACATGTTCTTCACTTGAATCAAAATATTTTGTTCTCTTCTAAGCAGGTTCATCATCGTCTGTAGAATGAGCATGATGCCTTTTATTCTGTCCTTTTCTGATCTATTCTTTTCAAGGAGAGGACATTTTCTTGCAACGTGTCCCATCTTCTAGAAGTTGAATCATTTATAGATTGAGTAATATTTTCGAGTCTTTTGAGACTTACGAATCCTCTTGAAACTTTTTTTTGGGGGTGGGATCCTTTCCTTTTCTGCACAAATCGCTAGTTCTTGATCATCATTGCCCAACTTTTCTTCTCTTGCTGCCAGTCTATCTTCTTCTTGAGTGAAATCTTCCCATAACCTGTCGAGCTTTATTAGATTTATTCTAGAACAAACTCCCTGAATAAATGATTTCCAAGACTTTGGAAGACCATTCACGTAATCATTGCTAGCTCAAATTATTCAAATGTGTCTCTAATGACTTCAAGTTGTTCTTTGATTTGAGACACCTCAGGAAGTAGAAAGATTTCGAATGGGTTTATTAATTCTCATTCACATTCTTGAGTTGTGTGCTCAACATCATCTTTTGATTGATATTATTGCCCTCTATATAATCAGGATAAGGAATCAAACATTTGTTTTGGGGTATTCAATGATGAGACATGATGGATTAAGTGATCCTTGATAGAATTTGTAATGATCCTCTTTTCCTTAACCAAACTCTTCTTGTAATTTTCATTAGCCTCATCTCCTGCCTCTTCAACTTATTATTCAATGAATCCTTCTATATCATTTTTCTCTAGGATTATCATCACTCTATATTTCCATGCTAAGAAGTTATCAACACCCTCAAGCTTCTCATCAAGCATAGTACTAGAAATATGACGGAAAATTAAAATTTTGTAGAAATGGAATTTGAACTTACCAAAGGGCGTGTTATGCCAAGGTGACCTCCTTTCAACTTCAACTCGACCTTTAAATGCCAGACGCCTTGACCTAGGGTTTTATGAGAAAACCTAATTTTTCAAACTTAAAAATTTTTAGATCTTACCAGAAATATGTGCCCTCCTTAGGTGATCTTCTTGGTGGGTTCTGTAAGTGCTCAACGAGCTTCAAAATGGGGGAAACTGATGATATTCCTTATAGTGGTTTGACTGTTATGAAGGAAATCAACTCAGATACCATGTTAAAACTTTGATATGCTCGCTTGACCATAGATAATGTCACATCATTGTCACCAACCATAGCACTTACACATGCTACCCCCAAGCACAATAAACTTTTTCTTAGATAGAATGATTGGTGGAAATTCCACTCAAGAACCAATAGATAAACCCTAAAAAAATGCTACCTTACTACAAATAACAACATAATACCAAGAGAATATTACTAAGAGAATCAAATAAGAGAGCCACGTGAAAAGATTGAGAATACTCCATGACAGTTGTTTCACTACTCTCTCCAAACTTGTGCCTCCTTCTACTACATTTGCAATTGTTGCTCCATAATTACACACTAGTCGAAAGGAGTGAGTGAGTGTGTCAAAATGAGATAAGGTTCCTCCTTATTTATACTAGCCTATCCAAGGACTTTTCTAGGTGGGGGTCAATTTCTCTTCTCGATCCTTCTTCTAATTCTTTATTATTATTCTCCTTGGGATGACTCTTCTTCTAGGGTATTTCCACATATGTTTAATGGTTCTCTGTTTCTATAATATTCTACTCTAAGTACACAAGTTTATAAGTGGAGGATAATACCTCCCACATCTTCCAAAACATCAACAAGAATAATACAAGTAATGAATCTAAGATGACTCTAAAAATAAAAAAATCCAAAGGTAGAAGAAACAAAAAATATTTTTTCAAGAAAATTTCTTACACCAAGAAGATGGCCTCATCATAAGGAGGATGAAGACAATGACACTGATACAGAGAGGGTAATTTTCATGGCAGTAGAACATTCTGATGAAGAAAATTGTGAAGTAGAATGCGAAGAGGAAGAAGTCGATTACAAATAAGAATTGATCAATTCCATAGAAGAACTCGGAAAAGAAAGAAATACAATCAGGTCACTCAAAGAAGAATCAAATAAGAAAGAGGATTTCAAATTCCAACTGAATAAGTCGAAAGCAGACATCATGAAGAAGATTCGTGTAGAAGAAGTGAATAGAATTGAAGAAGCACTCAGAGTCCAGTTAGAACAAAGGACAAGATGATCGAAGTCTTAGAAGCATAGATATTCACACTGATAAAATATCTTCATAATAAATACATGTATAAGAAAAACACCAAAATACAATGATAAATATGGACTAGGATACAACTATATAGAGAAAGGCTCAATATCCAAGACAACATAAAAAGAAACAAAACAAAGAAGCTATGCAGAAACAGTCATAGGCTCTCCTAAGAATAAAGAAGGAAAGAAGCTTCAGGAAGAAGATCATAGAGACACTACACCACCTATAATATTCAGAAGTCAAAATAAACAATAGACAACAATATAAAAACTTCAAGAAGAAGAAGGATTCATAAGGAGAAACTCCTTTTTAGAAGATCTTCTTCTAACTCCCAAATATCAAACTATTTTTCTTGTATTATATTGTTCATGTAATAATTTTGGACCCAAAGTTGTAAATTGAAGATCCTATACCAAGAATATAATCAACTATGAAGGAAACACAAGAAATATTTATCCAAGAATATCTCATGAAGCAGAAAAGCTACAGGTTTGAATCCTTGAGTGTTGAAGTGGAATGTTGTGCAACAATTTTGGACATACGGCCAAAGATTGTAGAATGACTATTCCTCCTAGAGAATCCCAACATAATATCAAAATTCATAGACATGAACCACAAATAATATGGATAAGAAAGAAGAATCAATTCAACACTAAAGGATGCATGCTTTTCTCTACAAGCCCAACAAAAGAAACATGGATGGTATGTTGACAAGGCTGGATCAAAGCACATGATAGGTGATAAGAATAGGTTTTTGATATTGAAAAATGAAAGATATGGGTCAATTTAATTTGGGATTGACAACTGAGAAGAATTACAAGAGGAAAAATCAAGATTGGAAGCAAGGATACCATGGTAGAAAATGTTCTACTAGTGAAGGATAGAAGCACACCCACTTGATTGTAAGTCAATGTGACCAAGGACACAAACTTGTGTTTGAGTCACATAAATTCGAGATAACAAAATTTGGATCAAGCAAATTGGTGGCTACAACCGTAAGAACTCCAAGCAACATATATGTACTAAAATGAAATTGGAAAAATAAAAGTGTTTCTTAAGAAAGGAGGATGAAGTTTGACTATGGAACAAAAGAATGAGTCACATAAATTTTGATAATATTTCCAAATTCAAGAAAAGGAAGTAGTAAGAGTAATGCTCGAGATCTTGAATCTAACAAATACCTTATGCAAGAATTGTCTTTACAAGGAAATAAAATTAGGACCAAGTTCAAATCAAAAAGAGTACTCCACAAAAGCCACTAGAAATTGTGCCCACCGATCTAGTTGGACTAAAAGAAAAAGGGATTGAGCAGAGCATTAATTTATGATAATGGTTTATGACTATAAAGAATGAATGCTAGCCATTTTCTTAGGAAGAGGCGCATTCCTAACGCTCAAGATATATAAGGAGATGGTTAAAACTAAGACAGAATCGAAACTCAAGAGCAGGAATGATTTTAGGGCTAATTCTCTTCGATGGGCTAATTTTCCATGGTTTTTCCAAAACGAGATTCTATTTTAAAAATGATTCACTAAATTCTATAGGATAAAATTATTTTACCTTAAAATCGCTAAAATTTTATAAAATCCATAATAAAATACTTAGAAATTTGAATATTTTTAAAACATATTGCCAAACATTTATAGTTGATAAATGAAGGATTAGTAATATTCGCCAAGCATTTTAAAATAAATTTCCATCCTTAAAATTATCCCCGCCAAGTGTCTCATATCAAACAATAGGGGATATTTTACATCAAATGAATTTATGTATTTCTGTAGTGAGCATGGGATAAATAGGCAATTCTGATGCCTTAACACTCCCAATAAAATAGGAGTTGTCGAAGGAAGAACAAAACAATATATGAAATGGCCAAAACTATGTTAATGGATTCCAAGTTGACAAATGTATTTTGGGTATAGGAAGTGCATAAAACACCACATTCATAATAGAGGAACGCCGTATAATGCTGATGAAACTCCCACGAAGCCATGGAAAGGAATAAAACAAATTTGCTAATTTCATAGTTTTTGGAAGCAAAATGCTACATCAAAGAGAAGATGGAAGGATTGTTTGATTCTCGAAGTTGAAAAGTATTACCGTTCAAGACTCGAGAAAAAGAAAAGCATACAAATTATTCAATATAAGACTCTCAACAGAATAGTGGAAAGCATCAACGGACAATTGGATGAGAAAATGTATGAAAAAGAAGGAAGAAAAGATTCAAGGAATAGGATCATGAAGAAGTGTTGAGGGAAGAAGAATCGAAGAGGAAGAAGAAGAGAAACCAAAAGCATGAAGAACTCAAAAACTTACAACTCCAAATACACCTAGTAGATGAGTACATAAAAATCATCCACTAGAAAATATTATTGGGACTAAAGATCCAAGAGTTGAAACTAGAAGAAGAATCCATTCACCGCATCAACAACACCTATCATTGTTTCCCACAATTGAGCCAAGCAACTTTGAAGAAGCCAGTAAAGGTGAATTCTCGATCAAATCCATGGATGAAGATTTAGATTAGATAGAGAAGAATGACAAATGGGAACTTGTTTCAAGGCCGAAGGACAAGAATGTGATTAGTACAAGTTGATATTCAAAAACAAATTGAAAGAGAATGGAAATATTACCAGAACAAAGTAAGATTGGTATGTGCTGATACACTCTAAAGTTGAAGGTATATATTTTGAAGAGACACTTTCCCCAATTTCTAGAGTGGAAGAAATTAGAATTATCCTAGATTATGCATGTTCTAAGGATATTAAAGTATATCATATGGACGGAAAATCAACTTTTCTATACAGAGATCTAGTGGAATAAGTCTACATCAAGCATCCAAAAGTATTTTATTTGTAGGAGAAGGAATATTATGTTTGTCGGTTGAAGAAGGGCCTTATATGGTCTCAAACAAGCCCATAGAGCATGGTATTCAAGATTGGAGAGATACTTAAAAAAAAAATGTTCAGAAAGGAAATGCAAACAACAACCTCTACATAAAGGTAAATCAAGATAGTATCTTGTTAATTGGAAGTTTATGTTGATGATATTATTTTGGAAGTGATGATGATAGGATGATCGGGATTTTTCCAAAGACATGTAGAATCACCAAAGACATGCACCAAATATTTTTCCAAAGACATGCACCAAAGGAATCACTGCTGGAAATAAAGAGGAGATATTTAAATATCTCAAAGTTACAAAAGAACTTGGATTTTTTGGTGCATTCAAAGGGGAATTGATCTATCCCTTGTTTCCTACACAAATGTAGATTGGTCAGGTTGAATTGATGATAGAAAAAGCACAAACAGAGAATATTTCTACTTTGGTGAGTGCCCCAGATCATGGTTAAGAAAGAAATAATCATCAAGATCTTTATCTACAAATGTATAGAGTATATTGCAAGAGAAACATGTTGTACACAGTCCTGGATGAAAAAAAACCTTGAAGGATATACAAGTTGAATATGATGATTCCATTCCAATATTTTGTGATAAAACCAACACCATAAGTATCTCAAGAATCAAAGGATGCACTCCTAGATGAAACTAAGGTGAACAAAGCTGCGTGAGAAGAACATCACAATGTAAGTGATGTTGAACAAAACAGAAGTTGCAGATATCTTTACCAAACCCATTCCAAGGGAGGCTGAGTATCTTTGACATAAACTTGGCATATTTTTTTCCTTGCAATGAATTTTGAATGATTTTCATATGTGTCATGGATTTACACAAGGAAGCCCCTTGAAAAGAAAGGACAATAGGAAGATATTCATCTTGCAAATAGGGAGAGGAAACCCAAGGACAATTCAAACAGGGGAGCAGCCCCAAAGGAAGGTCATTCCATTGATTTCAAAGGGGAGAGAGTAATTAGAGGCATGGAAATGGAGAAAAATAACGAGGCATGATCATAGGGGAGCATGAGAATGAGTTTCCATGCAATCATTGTTTCCATTGAGTGTTTCCATCAATGCCAAAGGGGGATATTGTTGATAGTTTTGGTTTGTTGTCATTGATGTCAACCCTTGAAGCAAGTCTAGTAGAAAATTTTGGTAGCCCCATAGGTGTGGTTAAGGAAACCTAAGTTTATTAAGGAATATGTACATGAAGGATTATTTAATTATAGGTAATACTATAATATATGGATACTATACGTCCTTTCATTTCCACTGATATGTGGTATGTCACATGGTTCGTCACAGTTAGGGAGATATGGCTTAATGAACTTGGAGGACCATCAAGAATATTCTAGAAGTCCCTAAAAGGTCAACAAGAAGTCAATTATTCTAGAAGCTCCTAGAAAGTCATCAAGAAGTTTGCTAGTCAAGGTGGTTGCAACTAAAAGTTAATTATGGGTAAAGTTGTTGCAACAAGAAATTATGAGTTGACTAATTATGGATAAATTAGTTGCAAGAAGAAACTGGGTTAGCCTTAGAAGATGGAAAAAGGGGTGAAAAAATTACAAGGTATTCACTAAAGGAAGGAACTTGGGAAGTATAAATAATATATCAAAGGACTCCCATTAGCACCTATTGAGAAAATTGAATATCTATGTTGTAAAGTGTTATGGGCATGTATTGTTGACAAATCTAAAGTAGTGAGTTTGAGGCAACGAAGTTCAATGAAGAGAGAAGTTGCAGGAGTTGAATGGACGAGGTTGAGCTTATTGTTATAGGGTTTTCCTAAATTTATCCACAAGTTACAGTAAAGGAGATCAAGGACATTCACGAGTTGCAATGAAGTAGAGAAAGGACATCCACGACTTGCAGACTCGAAGAAGCCATACATATGTGGGTTGTAGGCATATATAAACGCAGACATTTGTGGGGTTTCATGAATGAAAGCATGGATGCTTGCTAAAGTAAAGGAATCTTCTTGTTTCATAGGAATCTAGGTGAATAAATCCGTGAGCCACAATGGGACAAATTGAGGATATCCGCGAGTTGACAGTGCATAGGTCACAAATCTGTTAAGGAAAAATGAATACCAGAAGGTCAAATCCATAAGGTCAACTGCAATTTGAAAGGGATGGTTTACTATGTGTGTTAGGGTTTATGTTATGTAGTAGTCCAACAAAGAAATGTCTTGGTAGTTCATGAGTATTTGATTTGGAAAAAATTCTTGTGGATCTTGGTATGAGGGTTTGAGGCATAAGGGTATGAGTATTAACAAATGATGAAGTATAACAATAGTGAGAGGTTGTGGGAGTGACAGTGACAGATCAATAATAGGTTGTTTGATTTAGTGGAAGTGATAGGTTGTCTACATTTATATTTCTCGGTGGGTGAATGGGGGAAAGAAAGGGGGTTGTAGCCTCCTTTCGGTTGGTCCCGTAAAACTAAGGGAGTTTTAGCTTTCTTCAAGTTGTATCTTTCAAAACAAGGGGGTAGGAGCCTCCTTCCAATTGTAGCTAGAAAACAAGGAAGTTGGTGCTTCCTATAAATGTACTCCTTCTGACATATAAGAAAAGAATTATGTAGTTTTCTCCCACATTGGTTTTCCATGTAAAAATATTGGTGTATTGTGTATGTGTGTGATTTTTTATTTTTAAATGTTTATTTATACTACACTTATTGAATGCTATTGGTAAACTTATCATAAAAGTTAAATAATACATATTATGGTTTAAATGATTAAAACTACTATTACTGATTCACCCCCCTCCCCCCCCTCTCAGTAATCCAACATATTGGTTTCATTTTGATTATTATGGACCATTACGTTGTCACATTTTGCATGATGATGGATCTCTTATCCATATATAATAAAATGCGATTATTATTTTATTGCATTATTGAATGTTGTAAAATGTTGCATTGTTGATTAATTAATATATGGATGATTTACATTGTTACAAATAAAAAAGGTAGGTAAGTATTGGCGGGAGGAATGTTCAGGTGTCTTAGATTAGAAAGGCCAGAAAGAAGGCAGAGTTGTTTGTTAGGGAGTTTAATCTGTTGGATAATGCAATAATGAAATCATTATATCGGCCAAATGCAATAACAAAAATATAAAAGATAATAATATTATTATAAAAAACATTTTGTTTTGAGATGATTAATTGAAAATTTTGTAAAAAAAACATTTGATTAAAATATATACAAATTGGTGAATTGTATTCTTATGAGCTCACTAAATGGATCATGACATAATATAGAAAATGATGCATTTTAAGGATTTGTTTGCATCAGTGCTAAATATTGTGAAAAAACATCATTCCTTAAACAACATAACATATGATTGATTATATTTATTGTTTGAAAATGTTACAATGTGTATGTTAACAGTATGCACCAACTTAAATATAATATATGAACTGGTGCTTTAAATATAATATACGCATTGATTCTTAGTAACAAATAATGGTGTCAATATCTCACCTCTAACTTTGGAATTTCACTACCATTCAGTGCATAGGGTAATACAAGTGTCGGTGCATATGAATTATACAATCACTGGTGTGCCATAAAAATAGAATGACCCAGTGTCTAATATTTATAAGAGCCAACGGAATTGATTCCACCAAAATCATCCAATGAAATATATCTCTTCATTAACTTATCTATCTTGGGGGAGCGCTTGGTTTTCTACCCACTTGGTTGGGTTAGGCTCATATGTTTCCCCTTGGAAAGAATTTAAAAAATTAAATAAAAATTAGGGGGGCCTCCCCCCACCCCCAAGGGCACATAATACATTACAAGGGAATCCATATCACTTAAATGTAAGTAGCTATCAAGTAGTCATCATATCCTCATCAATGTGTGCCTGAAAATCAATCCCACAAGACCGATAGATTACCACCCGGTGGGATCAGTGATTTATGGATTTTCATAGCATATTTTCTTTACAATGGGGGAGAGTTATGGGTACTAGAAGATATGTCATAGCTTCTTCCCATGATTGCAGAAGGTGGATAGCAGGAAATGACAATGAATCTTGTATGTGGGTGGAAATTAACTTCAGAAAATATTATGTTATGGATCAGTACAATTTATTGGGAGTTGTTTCTCTCCTTCTGCTCTCCATCTGTATGTCATTTCCTCATTTCTAGCTCAATTACCCATTGAGTATTCAAAGGAGTACAAGAAATCAAGAAAAATTATGGCAAGCTAGAACTTAGGGAGATGGGATCAACAAGTATCACAGTTGAACGTGGAGTTGGAATACAATTGAAATATAGTTTGCATCCTACAAATTAGATACAATGGAATTTCAACCCACATGTTCACTATGCTAGAGGAATCTATGAAGCTAAGGAAATCAATTTCACAATTAAAGGATGAATGCATCGCCCTTCATTGGAAACTTGAAGACATCATAGCCCATTCCCAGCAAGTGTTAGATCCATCATAGACCATTGAATTCTTAGTGAATTTTGACGCATCTTCCTCACTAGTAGCATCTCTAGTGCAGCTGGACTTGAATACACCAACACCAGAAACAGAGCAATGGAGACATTATGGACATATCAACTAAGCATTTTATATAATTATGTTCCATTTTTCACTTATATATACTAGGGGTCTTCCATGGACTGTATATGGGAAAAACATTTGGTTTTAAGAAACATAGAGTATTGGCATTGATGGATATAATAGTTTTAGTGGCCCTCTTATGGGGTTTTGTTGATAGTTTAGCCTCAATTTTTGGACTAGTTGTACTACAGTGCCATTTCCCCCTTTTCTTTTTATGTGTGTGTGTGTGTGTGTTCATATATATATATATATATATATATATATAAGAGCATCATTGTTGTATACAACACAAAATGTGGAACCTCTACATAATAATTAAAAGAGCACCGATGTTGCATACAACAAAGAAAGACACAACTGGTGTGTAGTAATTATAAGAGCATCAATGCTTCTTAGGTTTATGTATGCTTTAGTGCAGGTTTTGTAAGAGTGCATTGATGCATTTTACCAATATAAGCATCGGTATAAAACCTCCACTAAAACCTTTTCCTCCCCCAAAAAAATTAGTTATATGGAACATCTGTTAAAACTTATGATTCAAATAACGAAGGTTGTAGTGGAGGTTCTTTTGAAAATTTTCCAAATATTGTAACACTAAAATCCTTTACAAAAACCTCTTCCACAAGATGTTCTCCTTGTTGTGTGTGTGTGTGTGTGTGTGTGTGTGTGTGTGTGTGTTTGTGTGTGTGTGTG
>SNQJ01S0142856.1:17372-32782 GCA_010110895.2 Picea sitchensis
TGTCTATTGCCACCTCAATATAATGAATCTCTCCCTTGCCCATGAACCTGTGTCCTGGGACCCAAGGATCTCTGTAGTTGAAGAAAATATTCTTCCTCATAAGCTCTCTCCTTGTCTCATCATCCAACTTCTCCTTTCCCTTCCATTCTCTCTATACTGGCTTCCTGTCTTGATCCTTCTGTGATACGAAGGGTTTGGAAAAGGGTTAAGTTTTTGGCATTGAGTTTGCCAAATCTCAAGTGCATAGGATGACATCCTGCAAGGTGTGAGGCCAATATGCCTTCACCCATCCTCTCAAGGGTTCTGTGAGCTTCTCTGTGAATAACATGATCATCCTGGGCTCATATATATCTATCACTACCACTTCTACCTGCTGAAACTCTGAGATGAATGGATCTACTGTGCCAGTTTGTCTCAACTGGGCTAGATATCTAAAATGGATCTCTGGATCCCTCCTGTAAAATATTTCCATGAGTCTCTCTGTGAACTCCCTGTAGGAGGTGATGTGACTGTGACCTAATGTCACCAATCCAGAATGCCATCAATTGCATGCCTCCCCCTCCAAGTGTAAGGCAGCGAAACTGATGGCCTATGTCTCGGTCATTTGGTTGAGCTTGTAGTATGTGTCTATCTTTTGCACCCAAGCTCTGGCGGTGCTTTTGGACGATCCGTTCAAAGAAGGTATGGTGATTTTACCAACTTTTTGAATGAAATCAATTTTATTCCCCTGCTACTGTTGCGGTCCTCCTCTCTGTGGCTCTCTGGGGCGGTTTCTGAGTCTGAGTCCACAATACTCGACTAGGGTCATGTCTTGATGGAAGTCATGACCCAATGATGCATACTCCCTCTTGTACTCTGCAATGTCCTCTGTATGAGTGGGTGACCTCTGTGCTATCGACAACTGTGCTGATACTGGGGGTGCCCTCTGGAAACTGGGAAACAAAGGTATGGGAATCCTACGCGAAGAGGTTTATGTGCGAGTAGGAGACTGGGGTCTACTACCTGCCCCTGAGTTTTTCTGTGCTACATGCGGGGCTTTTGTGCCTAGGGTGCCAACTATAGCCAATCTATCAACCATCTATGCCAAGGGCTGAGTCATGGCCCACTGACTAGCTACCATATTGCTAATAACCTGCATGAGGGCTGCCTCTAGCTCCATGTGGGCCTTACCATTTCCCTTTGGTCGCTCATATCTGTCTCCTAGAATCCTCTTAGCCTCACGCTCAACCTCATGCTCTTCCCTTATCTCTTATTCCATGTGCACCTCTTCCTCTTCCTCTAAGCTGGGAGGGAAAGGGTGAAATTCAGACCTATGCCTTCTTTCCTTGCACCTGTTGTAAGTGACATATTCGTCACCTACGTGCTCACGACCCTTTGGGTCCTCTATTGTGCTCATCATCTTTAGTCATAGGCTGACAGAACTAAATCTCTGATACCACTGAAATATCCTTGATCCAGCTGATCTGGATATCTACTGTTGATCTAGTGTTTTGTCTCTCAGATCTGATACTCTGGGGGTTTCTGGATGCGTTTAAGTTATGTGTTTGAGATTCCTTATGATTTTCACATGTGTGTGTCATACATTATGGTTTAAATAGTATATATATGATGCATGCAGGAATAAGGAACACCAACCTATAAGATGTATTATGAGATTAAGCAGGAAAATACAATGATATATTGGAAATATAAAAAATAGTCCTCAGTTATATCTCATGGATCATCACTTGAGTATAAGAAGATAACATAAAATACTCATGATCGGAAGATGGAGGCAGATCTGATGCATTCATAGATAGATTGATAAAATCTGCATTTCCGGAGAAGCATGGTAACCGCTACAAATTGGAAAAACTCGTCCTGAAGGCTATAACCATCAGAATGAGCTGGAAACTATGTCAACAAAAGCACACTGGCCTCTAGGATGATCCTGGTGACTGTCAGAAGAAATATTTTCCCTCTGAAACTCCAGATCCCATCCCTTGGGGGTCTGCGCACCTCTTGGGCTCTCTGCGTGCACCCTAATGATTCCACCAATGAAATATGCTGATATATGTCTCAAAATGTGCACCCTGGAGAATATTGAACTGGGTCAGAGGGGTTTCCTTGGATCTGATCCGAGACTCCATCTAGAACCTCAATTGCCCTTCCTCAAGAGCCGCGCACTGTATGGCTGACTGTTGTACCTTGAATAATTCCACCATTAGAATATGATGAAAGGTGTCTCAAACTATGCGTCCTGGTTGGATATCAACTAGGTCATAAGGGATCTACAATATAAGCTCTAATTTCTTGCAACTACACAAACCCTCTCTTTGACCTTGCGCCCTCACTGGTTGAGCTGCGCAACACTACAAACTGGATTCTCCTAAATCACACGGTGAAATGCCTAGATGGTATCTCCGATAGGCTAGGGTGTGTCTCTCAACACCAAAATCGATCAATGGTGGTGGTTTCCTCTAGAAATCCACAAAACAGTAGAAGGTCGAATCTCCTCCTCCTCCGGGAACTCTCTCAGCATCAAATTATAACATAACATAATGAGGAATTAGGTCAAATTCCTCCCTTTATACTCTTCCCGATCTAATTCACCATTGACCTCATTTAAGATAGTCACTTTTCCTCCTAAGGTGAGTAATTAATTAATTAAGTCCCCCCCTTAACACCTTTTTATTCTATTTCTCCATTGACTTAGGCTTAAGTGGCATTTCCTATGTTTTTGGATTAATTCATCGTTTAGCCATCAATTCTCCCTTATTTCTCCTCTCGTCCCTGTTTGTGCCCGACTATAGTCTATGGTAACAAATATACTACTAATTCACTCCATGCTGGCCTACTCTTGGGAATGATACATCACATTAACATGGTGGGAAATCCATATGGAAACACTTAGGCTAAAGGGTGATGTGAAAGTAACTAGGTGGGAGGACTTCAAAACCCTCACCGAGTCCCAATTCTACTCTATCGGGTATGTAGATGATCAATGGATCCAGTGACATTACTTCAAACTGAAGTAAGGGCAGAGTATATAGGATTACACCACTGAGTTCAGAAAGACAACCATCATGTTGGGTATCTCTCCTAAGAGTCCATATGTACTCCTCAAGTATCATGGGGGTCTACATAGTTATCTGTGAAAGCAAGTTATGATTTTCAAGCCAAGGAAAATGGATGAGGCATGTGTACATGCATAGTATCTAGAAAACATAGGCCACAACAAAGGGTATCCAAGAGGTTCCAAGAAGAAAGAGCACTAGGAAGATTCGAAGGAGGGGAAGAAGAAGTGGAAAGGGGGAAAGGATAATAAGATGACAACCACTGCACATCAATGCAAGTATCATAGCAACCACTACAACCATTGCAATATTGATGGTCACACCGAGGAAAAGTGTTGGAAACTACTTCCAAAGTTGAACCTGAAGAACCGTAAGAAGGAAGCAAAAAAGGAAGTAGCTAAGATGTGGATGAGAATATTTTCTTCACATCAATGAAGAAGGAGGTGAATATGAGTATCCTTCATAACTAGGAAGAGAAGGATATGACCAAACTCTTCCACATTAAAATTTAGGCCAATATGACCAAGATATATGCTTTGTTCGACTTCAGTTCACAGGCTAATCTTATAGCAGCGGATATGGTCGGCAAGCTTGGATTGGAGGTTCACAATCATATTATCCCATATCCATTTGGGATGGGTAAACAAAGATGCAGAGATCAAGGTAACAAAATAGTGTAAATTTTTTTTTTCTACAAGTGTTGGTTTTATCGATGAAGTGGAATTGGGTGTAATACCCCTTGATGTATGTGGAGTAGTGTTTGGAATCCCCTACATGTATATGAGGGATGCAATATTCATGCGGAGAACCAACCAATATTGAATAATAAAGGATGGGAGTTCCTACATCATCAACGCACATAAAGGCAAGTCAAATGTCTCACTAGTAAGTGCTAACCAAGCCAATAAGTTGATTAGTTCTAGTAAGAAATATGTTTTACTTTTCTTAAGAGAAAATCAATTTAATATTATGAGTCAATAAGAGTAAAGGCATCCTTGGAGGGGTGTACTAAAGAGCAGAAACATTAGTTGGAGTTGGAGGAATTGCTACTGACATACATGGGAGTGTTATAGGAGCCTAAAGGACTACCACCTAAGAGGGAAGTGGAGCACAAAATCCAATTATTGCAAGACTCCCCCTTGCTGAATATTGGGCTATATAGACAATCTGTTCTGGAAGAAAACACAGCAAAGAAGTAGTTTCAACAGTTGTTGGAGCAGGGCGTGATTTGACCAAGTACCTCACCTTGTGGGTCACCCATCATAATTGTGCCCAAGAAGGATGGGAATTGGAGAATGTGTATCGATTGCATGGAATTGAACAAGATTACAATGAAGAATTGGTACCCTCTACCCAGGATCGATGATCTGTTGGACCAATTGCAACATTCCAAGTACTTCACTAAGTTGGATTTGAAATCAGGATATCACCAGGTACGAGTTAAAGAAGAAGATACCTAGAAGACCCCCTTCAAGTCAAGACAAGGTTTGTATGAGTGGTTGGTTATTCCATTTGGTTTATGTAACACAAAAAATACATTTATTAGACTACTGAATGATGTTTTATTCCCTTATCTAGATTCATTTGTTATTGTCTATTTGTATGATACACTGGTCTATAGTGTTAAATGGGAGGAACACATATCACATCTTATGCAGATGTTAGAGACCTTGAAGAAGAACCAACTACTGGAAAATCTCAGGAAATGCAAGTTTTCTCAATAGTTTTTGGTGTATTTGGGGTATGTGATCGGTGGAGGTGAGCTCAAGATAGATCCCACCAAGATGGATGCCATCATGAAATGTCCATTTCCTACAAATTGCATAGAAGTTAGGAGCTTTGTTGGGGAAGCACAATACTTTTGGAAGTTCATAGCTTCATTTTCAACAGTAGTTGCACCACTCCACAAAATAACAACAAGTAGTAAGAGTTTCCAATGGGGGATTAATCAACATAAGGCCTTTGATGAGTTGAAAATAAATATCAGTCAAGCACTAGTGCTTGCGCTACCAAACTTGCAAAATCCCTTCAAAGTGGAGACATATGCAAGTGGGTATTCCATGGGAGAAGTCGTGATGCAAGGAAAAATGCATGTCTACTATCATTCTGAAGTAGTTCATGGGGCGGTCCTCAACTACCCTACCTATGACAAGGATCTCTATGCATTGGTACACGATTTCAAAACATGGAGGCACTTTTTGATGGGAAAGGAGACCATCATCCACACAGATCACCAACGACTCTAGTATTTGCAGGCCTAGAGTAAGTTATAAAAAACCAATAACTACAAATGGATGGGGTTCTTACAGAAGTATCATTTGGCCATAAAGTATAAGAAGGGTAACACAAACAAGTTGGAAGACATGGTTTTAGCTTTGGGAACTTTGATGCACATGGATCCTTTTACCCATGATGCATACGGAGAGGCATACATAAAATATGAGTACTTCAAGGAGGTGATTCAACAACTATAGAGCCAAATTCATAAAGAATAAGGTGACAACAAGACTGAAAATCATTTCCATAATGGTCTACTCTACAAACTTGACAAGCTTTGTGTTCCTAAAGGTGAATGATTGCAACTTATCAAAGACGCTCACACCTCCAAGGTTGTAGGACATTTTGGTGTTGAGAATATAGTTTCTAACTTATAGAGGTATGTGTATTGGCCTAGAATGAAAGAAGATGTAGCATGATATATTAGAGGATGAATACTTTGTTGTACTAGTAATCTCAATAATAGGAAGAAATGTCTATACCATCCCTTACCGATACCCACTAAACCTTGGGAAAACATTTCCATGGATTTTGTGGGTGGTTTACCAACCACATAGAAGGGACATGACTATTTATTTATGGTAGTTGAAAGGTTAAACAAAATGTGCATTCTCATTCCTTGTAAAAAGACCATTAAGGGACAAGAAGCATCAAACTTGTTCTTTGAACAGGTCTAGGTGCACTTTGGGATACCAAGGAGCATCATCTCAGACAGGGACACCATATTTATTAGTGCCTTCTAGACTACATTGTGGGGAAGATGGACACTAAGCTCAATAGGTCTACAACATTCCATCCATAGAGAGATGGGCAGATAGAAGTAGTCAACAAGACTTTGGTGCAACTTCTGAGGGGTGAAAATCATAAGCATATAAAGAGTTGGGATGAAAATATGATCTATATACAACAATCTTATAATAGGAAAGTCCACATTTCTATTGGTAAGTCCCCTTTTGAAACTTGTTTTGGGTATTTTCCTCCTCCCTTGGATGTTGTTTATGGAAAGCAAGGAGAAGTGAGGGAAGGAACCACGAGAGAAGCATTAAAGGAAGATAAGTTTGTTTAGAATATTAGGCTGATCCATTTGCAAGTACATGATACATTGAAGAAGTCACAAGAAGTACAAGGCTATAGATAACCAACACAGAACAAAGAGAACATTTAGAGTGGGAGACAAAGTATGGTTACAACTGAATAAGGAAACACTAGGGTCCTAGTAAGAAGATCAAGACTCTGCGGTATGGTCCTTTTGAGGTATTGGAAAAGGTGGGATATAAATCCTAAAGGCTCAATCTACCCCCATACATGTGCATTTACTTAGTAGTGAATGTGGAGAATATCAAAATCTATGAGCCTTCCATGTTGGATCAGGAGGAGGAGGAGGAGCAGGCCTACCTTCCATAGAGGAATTAACACCTAATTCTCTGGCAAAGTTGGTTGGGGACACATTTTCTTAGAAGAGGTCCAGAACTACAAGACATGGGCATCACGACCTTTGGCATATTGGGCATAAAGAACACCTTCTAGGCAAAGCAAAGTGGTACTTGAGGGATAAGGTATAGGAAAATTTTCCTCACCTCACCCATTAAATCATTTGGAGACCAAAAGCCTCCCTAAATGGGGAGGTATGATCCACATTAGATCATTATATTATTTTTCATCTATCTTGATGTTTTTAGAGTGGAAAGAATTGGAGGAATAAACTTGCAGGTTAATTTTAATGGTAGGTCCCAATTTAGAAAATTGGTATTTGAAACCTTCTGGAGCCATTTTGAGGTATCAAATGACATTTTTTGGGGTCAAAAATTTCCTAGAAGCTTGGTAAATGTGATGTTATTCTACACATCGAGACCTTTCAAATGGTGAAAAATTGCGTCAATCGAAGATCGTATGCAAAGTTTATGCCTCCCGCAAGTTGACCTATCGTGTTGACCACCATGGTACGAGAAGGTGCCATGTCAGCCACCATTACTCATGTATATGGGGCTATCCAAGTGAGTACTTTGAAGAATATTATAGAATGTCCAAAACCTTATCACACTTGAGGGTTGAGGAAGTCAAAACCCTTACCCTAGACGACCATCGGGCTATGTTAAATACCGGGCCGTTAGGAGGAGAAGGGGTTCCATTCTATGTTATTGCATTTTGTTCCACATTAGAGTAGAACAATTGAGAGTGGGAAAATTAGAGAGAATAACAAAGGGGGTTAACGTTCTGTAGCAACATAACAGTCCACAGGTCTCAAGTGACTCCATAGAGAGTGCCCTCTATGTACTTGCATTATTTTCATACCAGAAAAGAGAGCAGAGCAACCTCACCTTCTAGCTGGATTTTCTCCCGTAAGGATTTCCCAGAGAAAATCTTTGTGTTATTTTGTGGATGGTGTGTGATTGTATTTTTTTGTTCTCTATTTTCTGCATTTTATCTATTTCATGCATAAGCAAGAAATCAATAACTGGAATCTAAAGGAATTTGACCTTCATAGTGTAGATTTCAGTTTTATTAATCAGATCCGTTGTGACGAATTGTTTTAGTGGAATATCCATGATAGTTTACAAATCATCTATATATGCACATTTTTGTGCCATGTATATATATAGAAGCATTGCATTTCCATATAGAGAATACACAATACATGAATCACATATTTGGGTACTCACTTCTATATATATACATTTGTGTGCTACACACATACATGTAATATGCTTCCATATATGTGTATTTGTATGCTACACAAATATATAAGTTGCATATATGAAAGCATAATGTTTTCGTATATACACAGATACGAAAATATTACATATATATGACCAAACAAATAATAATGGATGATATATATATCTGTTCAGACATGTATATCATATAGCTCAACAACATTGAGTTATATACAACCACATGAATTTGGAAATGCATAATAGATACCTAGATGATTTTGGGAATTTTGATTCAAGTACATCTATTACCACTAGTAAAACATCAAGTACACAATGAAAATAACATATAATAAAGTGGAAGAAATTCTGAAGTTATACCTTAATTCGATAGGGAGACATGAATTATAAGGTATATTATGGTACTTGGTTAGAAAGTTAGAATAAACTACTCAATATTAAGTTCTATCATAGAGTATTCTATAACTAGCTTTTATAAAAAAAAAAACCAATGCTTTTGTAAGGAGAGGTTTTTATAAAAATAAAAAACAATGCTTTTGTAGGGAGAGGTTTTTATATTAAAAAAAACAATGCTTTTGTAGGGAGAGGTTATTATATATTAAAAAAAGCTTTTGTAAGGAGAGATGGAGATAGATCTTTACAATGAATCTCGAATTCAAAAAAGAAAAATGAAAATGTCTAAAGCTGTAATATTTTCTCAATCAACCATTAGCCCTTCCTTCCATATAACAAGCTAAGCCTGGACCATTTACTAAAGTGGGCTTATAATAAAAAGATTTTAAAAACCATGAAGATTTAGATGTAGAAGATAAGGGATACAAAATAAAATATATTAGTAAATAAGTGTCTAATAAGGATTCAAGCAAAGATTTATTTTTTAGGGGGAGTATAACATATTAGTAAATAAGTGTCTAATAAGTATTCAAGAAAATATTTTTTTTAGGGGGAATCTGCTTCTCGATCTGCAACTGGAAATGAAACCTCTGTCTACGTCTCTACCGTATTAGGTACTGCTTTTTATGCTTTATTTGTCCCTACATCTGCTGGGAGTCCCTATACCATAGCTACTGTTGTATATGTCACTTGATTCATAATCCATTTTAATTTATATAAATTTATTTTATCATCATATTTATTTATATAAATTTATTTTATCATTGTATTCACCATGTATATTTAAGAAAAAACTATATATTTCAAAATGAAGTTCACATGTGTATGTTCATCCTAAAGTACTAATCCTTTATATATGTAGACTTAAGTTGTCTCAAACTGAGTTATAACTAGAATTTATCCATGTAAAACAATCAATGATATGAATATGAATTGTTATTTTCTTGGGGGTTAGCTAAGAACCACATTTTCATCAATGGATAGTTCCTTCATTAGTTGGAGTTTTCTTGGTCAAAGTTCTTTCATTTTTCAGAGTTCTTTGATGAATGAATTTTGGTGTAGCAACTTTGGTCAATAGAAACTTTGACCAACAAGAATTTTGATGAAGGAACTTTGACAAACAAATGTTCATTAGAGTTCTCGTTGATTAGAGTTCCAAATAACTTAGTAACTATGATTGACATGAACTATAATAGACAAAGTTCTTGTTTCTATTTCCGTTCCTTTATTTTGAATTCCTTTATTGGTTCATGTAGCTATTTCTGTTCCTGTCTTCAAAGCTCCTTCATTGATCAAAGTTATTCATTTGTTAAAGTTCCTCTTGTTCCTTTGTTGAAAGAATTATTCATTTGTTAAAGTTCATCTTATTCCTTTGCAGTTTAACATAGTATTTCATTTAATATATTTTATGGTTCTATCGTTCAATTTCATGGGTTTTTCCATTGGCTACTATTCTTCTTAGATATACAAGATATTTGGTGATATACTCTCCCATTGAAGCATTGATATATTTTGTCAAATCAACCAAGAAAGAACCCATATCTGTTGCATTTAAAGACTTGGTATCCTTAATAAGAAAAAAACCTTTGGCTAGCAATGGCATATGTATGCCATCCCTCCACATTGAACATAAAGAAGACAAAGCACTAAGCTCATTTAAAAAAATAGACCTACAACATATATTTTAGAGGATAAATAGAGTATAGATCCACAAACAATGCCAAATACAAATGAAAGAGGAGCGAACCAAATAGCTATAATCACCATTCAAGGCTACCCACCAATGCACCCTTCTTTGGAGAATAACTGAACAATATCTTGAGTGTACTTCCAACCACTCTTTTCAAATTAACAATCCCTTAAAATGTGATTTAGTGTTTTAGAGTGATGGAAAACAGGACAATGACCATTATATAGCCCACTCTTTTCCAACATGGCCTTGGAGTGGAATTCATGATAAATAACCAACCATGCAAATGCCCATTGCATGTAGGAAAATAAAATTGACAACACACTATGCAGTTAGAAAACCCACTTGTCCTCCGGATCTGAGGACGCCAAACATGCATCGAGGGAAGGGTCTATCTCATGATGTTGATGMAAAAGGGAATATAACCTCTGAGAGTTGTACTACTGAATGGGGTGACCAAATATCCACCCACAATACTGCCAAAATGGACCTAACATAACAATATTMATTTTGGACACATCCTCCTAAGGGATGAGCCCGACAAGCTCAATGATAGAGGGTTCATCTTGGGAAGMAAAGAATGCTCTTGATCCCAAGTGAGCCCAAGTGCACCAATCCTTATAGGAACACACCATTGAATCACACATATCTTGTAAAAAGAATATGCCATTCCTACTAAAGTGTCAGGCCTGGAAATGTGAGAGATTTGCAGTGCAGGAGCCCTACAATCTCCAAATTCAAATAGGTTATCTCATCAAATCCCAATCCACTCTATTGATAGTTGTATTCCATCTTACTAAACTTGCTACTAATTTTCAAGTTGTCCATATACTTCTAAAGATAAACAAACCTAAAACTTGGAATAGGTGGGGGGAAGAGATAGTGTCACACACAAAAAAGACCCCTTGTACCTTATCGATATGCTAAGTGGTAATCATCCAATGTCACAACAAAATATGCCAAGGTGCAACCCCCTCCAAGAAACTCACCACCCATTTGGAAACAAGGATGCTCCCTTGGATAACCACATTGATTAATCCTAGGACCTCCTCATCCTTGGGAATGGCACATAGGCCAGGGGACCATCCAAAGGCCCCTCTCTCTACCATATCTCGATCACAGATAAGATTGCAAAATATACACCAAGTGAAAATACTGAGCCCAACTTGGCAACCAACAAGGGAAATAGTAGATGTGAGAGGCTTGGAGAGTCCTCCCAACAATCATCAATTTCCCAAAAAATGAAAGGTATTTACACTGCTATAAGTGAAGATTTCTTTTTAACCTTGGTAGACATCAATCCCACATAGAAATAGGAAAAAACCACTCCAAAAAGTATGCCAAGACACTAGACAATGACCCTCCACTGAACATACATCCAATATGAGGAAATACACCCAGGCATGCTATCCAATCCGACCAATAAAAAATCTATCTTATGATCATTAATCACCACACCTAAAGTTGCACAACACGATTTAAACATGCTTGAGAACCATCTATAGAATCCTATTTTTTCCATACAGAGATAAGAGAGTCTTCTACAAAGTGATTATTAAGCATCTCCTACCTATCAAGCAATGACACCCCTAAATGTGGGTAGCCTCCAAGAGATAACCTAGATCATCAACTATCAAAACATATAGGTAAGGGGTCAAGGGGAACCCTTGATAAATGGATCAATGTAAAAAAATGTACAGGGATAGAGAATTATTAACTCATACAAATTTTGAGGCATTATAGAAAAGAGTATTCACCATATCCACACCGACATGGTCCAAAACCCAAACAATTCAACATCTTCGTCATAAAGGACCAATTGATTCGATCATTGGCCTTGTTAAAATATATCTTTATAAATAATTCTTGTTGACTAGATTTGTGGGCCCACTCCATGGCTCTCAGTTTGAACTCATTGTATCTAAAATAAATTGACCATGCACAAACCTTGTTTGCTCTTCCTTACTAGCTATTATCTCCCAAACCTTTACTCAAGTGAGAAATCCCTAAACACAAGTGCAACCCTTGGTGAACTCAAGAAGACTGACCATTGTCACCACACCAGATCTTCCTCTCACTTTAGGCTAGCTCTCCTTTGGCACAAAGGGGGTATCCCTAAGTAAAGTGCAAAATGAACTTTAGAAATAAATGGATGGCGAGTTGCCAAAACCAATGCCATCTAATGGATGATGGATTCAAGTTTAACAAGTAATAGGGTTGAAAGAGTACAAAGAGAGGTGTAGTTAGGTTGGTCATGAACATTCTCTAACCAACCACATGAACTCTTCAAAATGTAGAAATTAAAGAAGAGGCCCTTCTAAAGGTGCATCACTTCAACTATTACAAATCAACAACAAGAACCTGAACCCATTGAACAATAGAATAGAGAAATAACCTTTCACATAAATGGCATATAACAAACCCAATATTGAATAATGATGAATAACAAGTCACAAGGAGGGTTTCACCTTAACCTCATTTTTTCATATTGCAGAAAAATATCCTTCTACAAAAAATCACTATAGTATATTTGTAACTCCAAAAGTCAAATATGTCCATGCAAATGCAAAAGAAGATGATTACCTCACACCTACAAGCCCTTTAACTTCGTCCTCCACTAGATCTTCAACTAAGTTCGAAGGGGATCTCCCTATCAATCCAATCATGCTCAACAAATAAGAGGGTTTCTCTTTATATAGATTTTAGCTCAACCTCTTTTACAATAAAATAATAATAAGTTCTTTCTAGATCCACTTTTTTCTCCTATGACAAATATTAAAATACATGTCTTGGAATCTCCCCAAAGATGGGTGCTCAAAAAGTAATAAAATTGGCGTGGAAGAAGTTTGGAATACATATTGATGCCACTTTGTGGTGTCCCCGACCATCATCCCACTGTCTGGGCAAACACTACTGCACGGAACAACATTCTCATACTTATGTAATATGCATTTAAATGAAGATAAATGGATTAACAAAGTAACATATAATTACTGCCATCATACATAATTAATGAAAATGAACAGTAAGCATCATCACAACGAAATGCATGATAATATAGTAAGTATCACAGACTAACATCACATATAAATTAAGTACAACATTAATACTTATCTTTGAGGCTGTAGTAACTCCACCTACCACGAACCTCCCAGCCTTAGACCACGCTACTCATCACTCTCAGCAGTGGGTCACCCCCGAGATGGGACCAAGCTCCACCCAAGGTAAGGGAATCCTAAACTAGGTCGAGGTTACAGGGAAACTGCACAAAATAACCGGAAGGATTCTTCCCAGGATGCCTTCTTATGCCCACTACTCATAGACTCTCATTCCCCACATGTTTGTTCCGCCTGGGAGTATACACCTTCACAAGCACAGTCCATCAATGCTTCACCTCCCTCTCTAGACCTCGACAACAGGCCGAATCAGGAAGTCTCAGAGCTCCGTATCTGGTGCTGGACTCTCTCTGAGAGAAAACCACTTCCCAACAGACTCCCTCACCTGGAAAGAGCTGCTCACAGGCCTGACAACCTGCCTCTTCAACCACGGGCCTAACCACCCGACTCTTCCACCAACTTCCACTTCAATTACCACAAGGTGACGATAACAACAACAACAACAAAAATTTGGTTAACTCACGGGTGACAGTTGCAATAGGAATTTGGGTATGGACATCCAAAGACGACAACATAACACACTAAGACACAACACGGTTCAGGCCATATCCAAGATGTTTCGTCTTCACCATTAAACAACACAGGTCGGCTTCACGGTTTTCTGTTTTCAGAGATGCGTGAGGTTATGCAAAGGTCGATTCCAGAGCTCAACAAAATTCACAGAGGATGGGAAAATGGATAGCGAACAATCTTCTTGTGAGGGTTTCCTTCACTGTGCGTGGGTATGCAGAGACAAACACATAGGAAAAACAGTTCAAACGCCCCTGATCCCCGCGAACTTAGGCGGAGGATGACATAATTAGGAGCCCCCCCCCTCCATGGCTGACTTCTGCAGCTTTTAACTGCATGTGCCTGGGCCGACATATGTTACCCATGAAGCTGCATGTGCTCCATTAGCATGTGTTCCTCTCCAGGAACTTAGGAAAACACTCAAAATTGTCCACCTTAGTTTTAAAGAAATAATAATAATAAATTATTATCCCTTTCTAGAGGTAAGCCCCCTAGATTAGCCCCTAGGCCCAACACTTAGCCTTTATTTCCACCTTTCAGCCCCCATTCCCTTACCCACTCTGTGGAAGCTTAGTCCCCCATCACTCATTCATCGTGGTTGGTCTGCACGCAGCGATGTTCATATTTTTATTAACATTCTGCATAATTACACATACAAAAACAGGCTCTTGGCCTTAACACTTAGTCTCTCCGGCCTAATAAACTCATAAGCCTTACCAGCTTATCAATACTCAGCTCACTAACCTACAAAACATGATTTACAATTCATAAACATGATTACAACAGGGCTCGTCCTTGGGGATAATACAATCCCCTCCCCTTATTTTTGCACTGTCCTCAGTGCAACCTTCACACAACATCAACAGATTTCCAAAATCTTCAAAAAGATGTGGGTATTCTGCCCGCATAGCATCCTCATGCTCCCATGTCACATCCTGAGGACTGTAACAGGTCCACTAGACCTTTACAAGCCCTATAGCTCGATTACGAAGATGTTTTCTTTTCCTGTCTAATATGCGCACATGATGCACTTGAATGATACCTTCTTTCTCCACCTGAATCACATTCCAATCGATAACATGATTAGCATCAGGTATATATTTATTAAGCAATGAAACATGAAACACATTATGTACAGTCATGGATGCAGGTAATGCAAGCATATATGGAACTGGCCCAATCCTTTCTAGGATTTCAAATGGCCCACAAAATCTAGCTGCCAACTTGGCATAGTTTCCCAGCTTCAGGGAAATTCTATTAGCTTTTACTTTCAGGAAAACATGATCACCCACTTTGAATTATCTGTTGGTTCTGTTTTTGTCAGCATAACTTTTCTGCCTGTCTTGGGTAGCTTTTAAATTCTGCTTAATTTTAAGCATTTTCTCTTCCATTTCCTTGAGCATCTCTGGCCCAATTACTGCCCTGTGAGCTCGATTATCCCAACTTACTGAAGTATTGCAGTTTTTGCCATAAAGTGCTTCAAATGGGCTAATCTTCAATGATGCTTGATACCCATTGTTGTAAGCGAATTCTACCAAGTGTAGGTAGTCTTCCCATTTTGATGGTTTGTCCATCACATACATTCTCAGTATGTCTTCTATCACTCTGTTCACCCTTTCTGTCTGTCCATCAAACT
>SNQJ01S0142857.1:8744-33312 GCA_010110895.2 Picea sitchensis
GATGGTGTTTTCTAAGATATGTTATTCACAAGTCATCTCACCATTTTTGCTATAACATTTTTTCTATAATGATTCAGACTGTGAAATTTCTATGCAGGTGAGAAAACATATCCAAGTATCTATGGTAAAAAATTCATCTTGTGTATCATTGTATTTTTGGAGTTACACTCCGTGGAAAATAGGGTTTGTGGCCAGTCCTGAAACTAGTCAAAATCAGGTGTTTCGGGTAAAAACGTCATAACTTATTCATAACAGATCCACATTCATTGAGATAAAATGTGTTTGTTAGGGTACAATATTTATTATTATTTGTAACATTTTCAGATAAATTCATTAAATATTTTGTGCGGGGCCTGCTCTACAAGGTCGCTCTCTAGAATAAGCCGGAATTCAGCAAGGTATGCCATTTCTGCTATAATTTTTTTTCAGAGAGGTTCCAAGTAGTGACACTTGGAGGAATTGCATAAATCACACTGAAGAAAATTGTATATTAGTTTAAGATCTTTATTCATTACAGGTACACAGTTATGAATATTTCAAGTCAGGGTTGTTGACTAATCCAAAACTAGTCTTGTGAGACTAAAGAAACGTTTGATGAAAATGCTAGTCTCTTGTTGTTAAAGTTAAGGAAGGTTTGCAGGAATGTGATCATATAAAACAGGCCTATTATAGAGCTACAAATAGTTGATGAGTTGGGACATACATGAGATGTATAGTTGATGATGTTGATACATATTGATGAGTCATAGTTGATGAGTAGTTGACACATGATTGGTACATACTTGGTACATGGTTGGATGCACTTATTTATGGTACAGGTTGATTATAGGTTGGTGCATGGTTGATGCACTTGTTTATGGTATAGGTTGATTACAGGTCGGTGCATGGTTGATGCACTTTTTATGGTACAGGTTGATTACAGGTTGAGGTATAGGTTGATGCATTGTTGATGCATGGTTTAGATTTTTTGGTACAGGTTTATAGTGGTATATCTCACAGTGATAGTGTGACAGTGGTTCCATCATTCTACTTCTACTTCAGGGTGGCAGGACGGGGCAAGGACAGGTGGTTGTAGCCACCTTCCAGTTGTAGTTGGAGAATATAGGGGGTTGTATCCTCCTTCTAGTTGTAGCTAGAGAATTGGGGAGTTGGAGCTTCCCTCAGGTTGTAGCCCAAGAAACTAGTGGGTTGGAGTCTTTTTCGAGTTGCAGCTAGAAAACAAAGGAAGTTGTTGCTTCCAATGAATGTAATTCTTCAAGACATATAAGAAAAATCATTCCATGGTTTTCTCCCGATTTAGGTTTCCACGTAAAAAACTGGTGTATTGTGTATGTGTATGATTGTTCATTTGTTCATTGCTTATTTACTCTGCAGTTATTCGATGATAATGTTTCATTGATATAACACTTGGATTATATGGTTAAAAGGGATTAAATTTCTCTGATACTGATTCACCCCCCGTCTCAGTAATCCAACATAGTTGTCGTTCATGTAGTCCAACGCTTACACCACTATATATTACTTTGCAAGACTACGGTGGTTGTTGATGTCAATCCATTTCAATATGTCTTTACTAGGCATATTATCGGGGGGAAATATAATAAATGGATTGTCATCTTGCAAGAGTTTGATCTTGACTTTGCTTCGGCCAAGTCCAAGAAATCACTAGTCTTCGCAGAGATAATATCTTATTTTCCACGATTAGATGAGGATGTTATCCATGTTGATTTGTTTGTGGATGAACACATTTTTCTTGTCTTGTCGTCCAACCCCTGGTATGGAGACATTGTTTTATATCTTCAAACCTTGAAGTTCGCTCARCATCTATTACGAGATGATCGACGATGTATTAGAAACCAAGCCAAAAATTATAAAATCGTCAATGACACTTTGTATCTTCGAGGAATAGATGATATCTTGCATCGTTTCTTGACTCACGAGGAGGATGAGTCGGTCCTAAACGATTGCCACAAAGGGGCTTGTGGTGGTCACCTATTCGGGCTTGCGAAAACCCAAAAAATATTGTCGACCGATTATTTATGGCCTAATATATTTAAAGATTGTATAGAAGCGGTTAAGAAGTGCCACCCCTGCTAGGTGTTCACTCGGAAAATGTGCTCGTACCCAGCCCCTCTTCACCCAGTCATTACCATCGGTCCCTTAACCATATGGCCAAGGGTAAACCACAACAGACATTTATGACTACAGAAATCATCTCAATTCCAACATATGCTATACAAACTAATGTGCAAGATAAGAAAGAGGCCTACCACAATCCAACATTCAATGATGTTCCACCGTTGAGGACTTCGAACCAAATATTTATACCTGCAACAAGTTCTCAACAAACAAGCAGAGCAAGTATATAGTGATAATGTAAAAGGGGTTAACACATGAGATAACATAATCCATTAATAAACATTACAAACATGCCCATGGATAATAATCATATATTTTCATGATACTAATAGGACAAGAAAGGAGTATTTCTATAAATGATCAGTAGAAGGGAAAACATTTATATTAATAAATGTCGGCACGGTTCGAAACCAAAAAACCAAGTTCCTTCCAATTGGGCCTCCACCACTTCAATCCTCCACAAAAAGAAAGCTCATAGGAAAGAGACAATGAAGTTCTCTCAACAATAGGGAAAGAGCTTCGAGGCTGAACACTGTGTTTAGACTTGAGGGAGAAAGGGATGCAGACTCAATATGAAGTAATTTCTCCAGAGTAACTTTGCTCTCAAAGTTGAATGCTTTCTCCTATTTTTCATAGCTCAGAATTGTTCTTTTATAGTCTTCAAAATGAAACTGAAGGTCTGAGTTGGAACATTTCTAGTATGTGGAAGGCAAAGGATCAGAGATATCCTGTCGTGACATGGAAACCTGACTCCATTTTTTGTATTTTTTGGCACAAAATCTGATGTACGCAGACCGTAGTGAAGCAGCCTACGTATGCACATGTTGTATAGAATATAGGGCGTGTATATGTGAAAAAATATGTATTTTTGGCTCTAGATTCATAAAAAAGGGATGACAAGTCTACATAGGGAAATGGAAAAAGGCCCTCTGTGCAAGATAGCAATGGTGAGGCAAATATTGCTATAACAAACCTCACCACACACAAACAAAACTCTATTGAATAGTTGAATTATTTATAACAGATAGTGACTCCATTATATAGAGTTCACAAGCTATTATGAGATATAACTTATTCCCAATATAAAAGGAGAGGTTGACAGAATATCTCAACTACACACGAAACAATTTGATTGTCTGACTAGTCCAGGCCTTGTTACATGATACTATCAACTTGAGTGAGCTATTGCATATGAGAATTGCTCACTTACATTATAGAGCCCTTCCCACTTTGGGGAAGATGGTGACAGGCCTTCCAGAGATACATATCGAGCATGATGGCATTTGCAGAGGTTGTGTTCTTGGCAAGAATGTCAAGGGGTCATTTTCGAGCAGTGATTGTAGATCCAAAAGGATCTTGGATTTGATACATATAGATGTTTGTGGACCCATCACCATTTCTTCCTTGAGTGGATACTTGTACTATGTGTTATTCATCGATGATCACTATCGAAAGATGTGGACTTAATTCTTGAATACCAAGGATGGAGTCCTTGTGATATTTCAAATGTTTAGAGATTAGGTTGAGAACCTGACTGAAAGGAAGATCAAAGTGTTGAGATCAAATAATGGAGGAGAGTACACCTCTAGGTATTTCAATGATGTTTTTATTGAGGCAGGGATCAAGAGGGAGTACATAGTCCTTTATAACCCTCATCATAATGGGGTTGCAAAGAGGAAGAACAGATCCATTATTGAGGCAACCAAAGCGATGATACATGATCAGAATCTATCTATGATTTTGTGGGCAAAGGTATCCATGAAAATTGTGTACATTTAGAACAAGAATCCTCATAAGATTCTAAATAACATGAATCCCCAAGAATATTTCACTAGAGTGAAACCTGAGGTTGGACACCTAAGGATATTTGGGTGTCCAGTATACATTCATCTATCCAAAGAAAAGAGAACCAAGCTAGACCGTTCAGGAAAAAAGGGTACATTTGTGGGGTACAATGAATCTTATAAGGCATACAAGATATACATCCATGGTCAGAGACAAATCAAGGTTATCAGAGATGTCACCTTTCAGGAATATATAACCTTCAAAAGATCCATAGAATCTCATATGGAGATTGATAACGAGAAGAAAGAAGAGCCAATGCATTCTCCCCCTCCAACATTTTAGAGGGAGTCAGTTATTGATCCAATTGATCCCTTAGCTCCAGTTGATGTTCCCATAGACATTGCAGTAGACCAGAAGAGGCCTGCATGGGCTTGAAAGACTTTGTAGGAGGAAGAAGGACATGCAACTCCTCATGGTACATTATGAGAGAGAAAGAGACCATAGATATTTATGAGCTATGTTTCAGCTATGAGCCACATCATTGATACTAAGCCTTCTTGTCATAGGGAAGCAATAGGTCAACAGGTTTGACAAGATTCCATGACTGAAGAGTATTAGTCCATCATGAAGAATGATGTGTGGGATATTTCTCTTGTTGGACACACCTACCACACTTAGAGGGGGGGGTGAATGAGTGTGGGGCTCTTTTTCCCAAAACTTCCCTCTTGCACAAAAACTCATCAATTAGCATTCAACATTTGTTCATTACCCATTGTTTTTATTTATAACCAGTTAGATGTGAGCACATATCAGCAACATATATCAGCAATATATCATCAACAAGTCATCACCACAATGAACACAAAGAACACAAGATGTATGTACAATTTTCTTTTTATTACGGACTACAATCCTGCTTTGAGACTCAGGTAGTCCATGATGACTTCCAAGTGGATCTCAAGATCAAACATGTAGCTGATGGAAGTGTCGATAAGTACAAATCAAGATTTGTGGCTAGAGGATTCTCCCGAGGTGGAGGGAATAGATTATGAGGGAGACATTTTCTCTTGTTGCTAGATACACTTCATGTCTAATATGATTATTCCCCTTGTTTCATCCATGGGGTGGAACTACATCATATGGATGTGAAGATAAACTTTCTCAATGGAGAATTGAGGAAAGAGAAGTTTATTATGAGCATCTAGATTGATTAAGTGATACATGAGAAGGAGTCTCATATTAATGCGGGAGTTGAAGAAAATATACGTATGGACTAAAGTAGGCACCTAGGTGAATGGTATGAAAATATTGATGGATACTTTATGATTTTGGGATTCAACAAGAGTGTTTATTGATGCATGAAAACTATAATACAACATTGTTTGTGATGAGTGCACGATTTTTGGTCCTATATGTTGATGACTTATTCCCTCACCGGATTCGAGAAAGCATTATTGTTGAATGCAAGCAAGCATTGCCTTCTAAATTCGAGATGAAAGACCTTGGTATGATGCACTACTTATCATCATTATCACATAGACAGCGATGACAAATGCAAACCAATATGATGATTACCATATACCCTACGTCGGTAGTCAGGTATTCAAAGTAGTCGACCATACATTCAATCCTGATAACCAAAACAACTTGACATGCCCAAAAATATTCCTATGAAACCCCAAATTTGGATGTTTCGGGGTTTTCTGTAGGTAACACATGGAGAACAGATCCAACTCCTAGTAATGGTGAAACTTCGAGGCCAAAGGTGTAAACCCAAAGAGGGTTATGCTTCATTTGTGGTGGGGAACCAATTCCATGGCCGGGGGCTATAACATGAGGGTGAGGCTTTTAAATTAAGCGTGGAGTGTTTTTTGTTAGAATATAATGGATGTGTGCTCATTTTACCATGCGACATATCTTCTTGTCAACTAACCATAGGCCAAAGCCACCCTTCAAGAATATGTATTGGAGAATCCTCTGGAAAAAGCAAACCCTAGGCTAGATATCCAAACAAAGGGTGGCACTTTTAACTTTCCCCAAGGATAGTGCACAAAAAGAGTTGATCAAATAGTCAAAACCATAACCAAGAGATAGTCCAAGACAAAATGCAATCTTCTAGCTACAACATGCATAGCGACAACTCTCCTCCAAAATTATGCACAAGCCGGGCAGAAGCCAGGTGCCTGGTGCTACTACATGGTCACGACAATGTGCATACATAATGAATACTAGCCTGGTATGTATACTAATTCGGCTAGCACTTTGGGCCCGACTTCTCGTGCAATTCTATTTACTTGGTATATATATAATATTTCTTAAAAGTGGAGCTTCTTCTCTTGGGCTAATAACCTAATACAAATTTTCCTCTTGAGTGGAGCTTGTGTGTTCTGGGGTTATTAGCCAACTCATTGGGAGTTTCTTCTTGCTTCTAGAATGTTGCTTTTCTTGTGGGGTTTACACATGGAGGTAAATACCTCCCAGTAGCTATAATATTAGCTTACTCCCTCTAGCTGGGAGGTGTGCAGTGGTGGTCTTGAGCACAAACATACCATTCACCTAGTAGCATCAACATAATTGTATAGACTATCTCACTTGTAGATCGCAGGCACCAATCATCACCATTAGTGTCATTAGTTGTATCATCTCTTGAAACCATGCTCTATCTAAGTAATTAGACATGATCTTGGATAAGAAACTCACACAACACAAAGTGACATAAGAGCCATTCTTCTAATCAGGACCTTATGTCCTAGAAGAAATAAATGTCCTAGACCATTTTTAGATGCAAGGAATCTATGTCCATTGATCATCCCTCTAGCTGGGATGTCATTGTCATCCATATAGGATAACCATTGATCTTTCTTTCTTTGAATCTTCATGTTCTTTCTCATGTTCTCTTTGGCTCTTGGGTCCATCTGGGTTTCTTATAGATCCCATGCCTAAATTCCCTTCTTTCTTTCATCATGGGATCCTTAGATGTGGATGGACAACTAGGGGATACTTTAAGGATGCTCTTGAAGAAGACTTATTCTAAGGTTGAACTGAACATGTACTACCTTTCATGGATACTACCATGGATATATACTTCATCATATTCATGGATCATAGGATTATCTCCATCTTGATCCTTTCTTTCGTATGAGTGCATTTGTTTCTTTGGAAATATATAATGAAGCTCCTCATAATCACGATACTTTATGCATCCTTATTTCCTTCTACAAGGTGTCATAAGTCTTTCTCCAATTTCTTGATTGCTGACTTCTTTCTATCTTTTACTTCAAGATTGATTACGATTCAACATCTTGTAACTATTACTTATGTAGAGGTATGTCTAGTTTACGAGCGAGTAATCATCATAGTCTTCTCCCTCCATCACGGGAGAACCTCTAGTTCTAGATCTCCACAAATGCTTTCATTCATAGTCTCAATACATTGTTCTTCATCACAAATTTGGTTCCTTTGCTTGATTTCTTTTAGTGAGTTCATATTAGGTTGATAATCTTGTGCTTCTTGATACAATGATTGGTGGACATATCTTTTCTTTCTTTCTTGGAATATTCATGTTCTTCCTCATGTTTCTCTTTAATGTAGGTCCATATAGTTCTTATAGATTCCATGCCCTAGAGATTCCACTTCTTTATTTCATCCTTAATTATCATAGATGTGGATGGACAGCCCAGGGATACTTTAAAGTTTGCTCTTGAAGACTTCTTCTAAGATTCCAGGCCCAGACACATATTTCCTTTCATAGGATGCTACCATGGATATATACTTCATCATCTTCAATGGATCATGGGATTAGCTCCCTCCTAATCCTTGCTTCATGTATGAGTTCATGTTTTCTTTTGGAAATATATAATCAGCTCCCTCCATCTTAGATAGTCCACATTTTCTTTTGCATTCTTATTGCCTTCTGCTAGGTGTCATAAGTCTTTCTCCAATTTCTTCTTGATTCCTGACTTCTTCCTATCTTTTACTTCTTCTCTTTTACTTCAAGATTGATTGATTTTTGGCTTATCTTGCATCTATTACTTATGTAATGCTTCCACATGAATTGTTTGATGTACTTCATCCTTTCATTTTGTATTGTCTCCTTGTAAGTCATAATGATAAGAAATCCCTTTGTTTCTTCCATAGGTATAGTTTCTCTTTAAACACATTATCTTCTAAAGTAGATATGCAAGATATGTACAAAAAACATGGTATATACAAAGGACTTATATGATATTGTTACATTGTCTAGGAAAGGAATAAGTATTTTTCATCCTCATAGTCTTCTTTGTAGGTTCCTTTTCTTTGACAACTAATGCTGTGTGTCTTCTTCTTTCTTTACCTTGGGACAATGATTCTTGTGAGTGGTCATTATTTTTAAATGGTTAATTATTGTAGTTATGACATATCTTTCTCTTGATTTGGCTTCTTCAGCGAATAAACTTCCCTTTTTCTCAATTCTTGAAATTCTTGAATCTTGCTGTAGAGGCTTGATCATGCATTATTTATTTTGAGGTTTCTCTTTCACACTAATCCTTGATTCTTCTTGTGTCAAAAGGGTCAAGTTCTTCAAATGGTATACTTCTTCCTTGTGTTCGTGCTTGCGACAAATGTATCCCACATCTTGGGAGGAGACCAATTGAGTACTATGTTTACCAATTCCTTCTTTGAAATGATCTCTTCAATGGCTTGTAGTTGATCTCTTAAATAAGATATTCTCACAAAGTATGATATTATGTTGTCATCATCATTCATCTTCATGTCATAGACTCATTCTTAGGACTCATTACTTGTCCTTTCACAATATCCAACACTTTATTCTTGGAAAGGATAGGGTCAATTGTATTTTCCACGCGCTGGAGTTAGAAGCTCCATCTAACTTTTTTACTAACTTCATAGAGTAAGTCATGGTTGCTAAACCTCAAAATCGTGTCAAGGATCAAGTCCTGAGCTTTTAAAGTTGGGATGGAACCCTACAGAATGATTCTCAACTTGTCCATCCTCAATCCATTTCAGTTATAGAGTTTGTTCTATAGATGAAAGGTGCTTCCCTCAACCCACTTCACCATGTGAATTCGGTTCCAAAACCACAGACCTAACCAAATCTCGGTTAAGATTTTGAAGCATAGCCTTCCATGGCATGTAGGGGTCCCAAGTGACCATAAGCGGCCCCGTGGGTTTATTACCTTTCCACGTGGACTTGAGCTTGAGCCTTGGCATTAGGAGTTCCATATGACGGGACGGAACTCTTTGCTACACACAAAGGAGCCTCCCAAGCCTCTGAAATCCTACCAATGGCAACCTTTGAAACAATATTTGGGCGTTTTATTAGACAATTGGCGGTGTTTGATCGGATTGTCGTGGGATGTGCCTTATAGTTAAACACTTACCAACATTTGACCATGGGTATTCTCTTCATCGTTGATCATGATCATATATCAATAGTGTGATTCTCATCTTTGTCTTCTTATGGATCCAACAATGGGGATGTTGCCCAAATTTAGTTACTCGATCGGACAACTGGAGGGATTTCGTGATTCTTGCAAAACCCAACCTTTCAACCTCTTCGGAGTGTTACCGGATGAAGTGGTCACAAAGTAGTGACTACCATTTTCTATCGGTTAATACCCCCATTTATTCTATCCTTCCACTGCCTCGATCGAGCGGTCGAGAAGAATCATGAAGGATCTTATATTGATAGTTTGGAACTCAGGGTTTAGACCTTTGGAAGTTTCAAGAGTTTTAATTAGAGTGTAACCTAGGCTATGGACTGAATGATGAAGATCACTTGATTAACAAGATTAAGGAAAATCCTGTGATTATCCCTAATTCCTATCTATATAAGTATGTGCGTGGAACCCATTCTGAAACTCTGGGACTTTAGGGCTTCAAGAGATTTGAGGATATAGGATGGTGTGGTAAATGTCGAATCACTGAAGTTCAATTGTTTTAGTGTCCAACTCGGATTGGATGGGCCTGCATATTCCATTGTGATGTGGTGTGCCTGGACAGTACCACATGGTGTTGTGGGTTTGGTCATGAGTTAGTTGTGGGAAGACCCCCTGACCTTGTTAAGTCTAAACCACATGTTAAGCATGGATAAATTTCAACCATCAGATCTAAGGGTGGATAGAAATCCACCATAGATTCGAGAATGGAAAGAGACTTTGGGAGTTCGGGTCTCTGGGGAAGTTTTTGGAGCTGTACAAGATTTATCAAAGGGTTGAAGGCCGGATATTGATGAATACTTGGGGAAATATTCCTTGTAACCCCTCCTTTCATGACCACATCATTTTCAAATAATTTTGACATGGGTCATGATAGTGCCATGATAGACGACACAAAATAAGTGATGCCACATGGATGCCACATGATGAAGGGGATGGCCATTGTGATGATGCCAAGAAGCAGAGAATGCATAACTTTCGAATCAGAACTTGGTTTTGGATGATTTTATAGTCAGTGGAAAGATCTCATTGATAAAAAGGCAATGGTGTCCTCACTCGAGGAATTCAAGGAGTTGTAGGAAAGTGGAAAATTTATACCCCATCCCTTAAAAGAATACCTAAGGGGTTGGGTGTGTAACAAGTAGTGCTCAGGCAAGCAACGGTGCCAGCCTTCTAGGGCTCATGAAAGAGTGGGAATAAATTCTAATAGAAAACCTTTAAGGGGGAAAGGTACCCTACCCTACCCACCTTTAAGAGCTTATTTAAGATTTACCACTGAAAAGAGGTGAGACATTGTTTTTTACATGTTTTAAATATGAACTGCATGTTGATGTTGTATGTGAAATAATGAAGCTAATTTTATCTTGCAAAAATTTCTCGTGTTGTTGAAGGGTGAGGACATGGACTAATAGAAAGGTTGTTATCAACACTCAAGCTGTTAGAGAGGATAGCAAAACTACAACATAAAGAATGGTGACACATCATGAGTTTGGAAAATCTCACATAAAAGAGAGAAGATTCTGATGAGAGGAGGATTGTGGAAACCCCTCGATTTAAGTACGGCTGTAAGAATCCTTATGGAAGAATTACAAATTTGTAAGGTAGACAATGAAAGGATAAAAGAACATGAAAAAATGAAATTAATGCACTCTTACTACAAAGCCTATCATATATACAAAGGAATATGCAACATGGGCCAATAGTCAGTAATGTGGATGAACAAAATACTAAGAAAACCAAAGTCCACATGAGATAACAAAACATGGCCTTGAAAGTAATAACACAAGAAAAAATCATGTCGAAGAAGGCTCAACATGGATCCAAGAAGCATGCTAGTTAAGGACTCATCCCCGAAGAATCCCTTAGTAAAGGTGGCCAGCTGACTCAGGGGAATTGTCTAGTATTAGTGAGACCAACTCACCTTCAGGGAGGAAGAAGATTAGAAAAATGTTAGATCTCAGAGCCCTAAAGGTTTAAAGCTAAACCACCCTCTTTTTGATGGAGAGATTAAGAAGGGAAGAAGTATATGTGGATACTTGAACTAATAAGTATTTGAGAGTCCATGACTACTCTGAAAATTTAAAGGTTTGAATAACCATTTTCAACTTGAATGGAAAGATCCATTTGGTGGGAGGACCTTAGAAGATGTGAAAATTCATGAGGAGTTGTCCTTGGAACAATTTGAAATATTTTAGAAACAATATCTATCACGAGAGGTACTATGATGAAATACTAAGGAGTTCTATGAACTCAAGCTAGGGTAACTCACCATATATGAATATGTCAACAAATTCATGGGAGATGATGAGGTATGTGACTTATATAAAGGATGAAAAGACAAAGCGATTAATTGGTGGATTGCCTCAATCCTTTTGAGACATTATTGAGTTTGATGAGTCAAAGAATTTAGAAGAAACTATCTGGAAGGCTTGGTATTGTTATGAACAGTTCAGTAGTAAGACAGGACCTCACGATGATTGGAGGAAGAATATTGGTTCGGGATTTAAGGAGAAGGGGTTTAAATATTCAAGTTTTAAGAACCATGGGAAAATATCTAAGATGGGCCTTCCCACTAAGAGTGTGTATCTTGAAATTTTCCAATCCAAAGTGGAAATAAACCCTTGGGATCATCCCAGGAAAGGCCCATTAAACAAGAGAACCCTTGAAATGTTGGGGATGTGGAGAGAACATTTGTTGGGGACTTCCCACATAGGAAGAAAGAAGACAATACAGGAGAGTCTACAACATCCGATAAGCTACCATAGTTAATGATATGCTAGGAAGTACCACAAATATATCGACCTTGGCTAATAAGACAAGCCCGACCACCAAGATTGATTGAAGCTTGGTGGAGATGGAAGTTATGATTTCCAATCATCCTTCTTCTATTTTGATTGACATGAGGTTCTAATCTAAGTTATGTCACCCCTCAATCTGTTGAAAAATATAAATTGCATCCAGTAAAACATTCTAAATCATGGCTAGTAAAAGAGCAGCCACGGGAACAAAAGAAAGGCAACAAAGGTCCTACCAACATGCCAACTTATTGTGAATGGGCTAGCCACCCAAAAAAAATCTAAACATACTTCCTTGGGATCTTATGAAATGCTTCTTGGAATGGATTGAGGACACCCATACAACCAAGTTGGAAATTCCATTTTAATAAAACATTAGAGATGTAAGGTAGGAGAGATGAGAAGAAGAGACCACAAAGATTCAAAACCCTATCTCGATTGAGACAAATATCATCCTTCAAGTGAAGAATTATTGTAGAAAAGGATGTCATCTTTATGCATTACAAGTACTGAAATCTGTTGTTTAGGATAGTGAAACAAGTTTATAGGACCACCCTATAATAAGAGAGTACAAGGATGTGTTTTTCTAGAAGAATTAGAGGTCTACACTCAAGAAGAGATATTGGTTTTCAATAGAAATTGTACCTGGAGCAGTGATAATGTCTAGAGCACCCTATAGAATGGGTACAACGGAGCTAGTTGAGCTCAAACTATAGGCTGAAGGAGATGTTGGAAAAAGGGTACATTCAACTTAATGTGTCCCTTTGGGGAGTACCATCCTTATTTGTGAAGAATAAAGATGACACACTCCGACTGTGCATAGACTATAAACAACTCAACAAGATGACAATTAAGAATAGATATCCTTTGCCAGTGTGGCACAGTTTGAACAACTAAGAGGTGCTACAATATTTTCAAAATTTACTTGAGGTATGGTTACCATCAAGTACTAGTGGGATGAATACATACATAAAACCTTTAGGACAAGGTATGGGCACTATGAATTTGTGGTAGTGCCATTTGGAATAACCTGATACTCCAGGCACCTTTATGTGTTTCATGAATAATGTACTCAATAAATCCTTGGAAGATTTGTGATTGTATTCATAGATGACATTTTTATCTATTCCAAAGGCATGGAAGAGCATGAAGAACACCTCAATCCGATTACTTCAGGTTCACAAGAGAACACAAGATCTATGCCAAGTTTAGTAAAGTGTGATTTCTTTTCAAAAAAGGTTAATTACTTAGGCCATGTCATCACCAAGGAGGGGGTGGGATTTGTGGCCTAAACAGATCAAATCCATCATGGATTGGCCTACCACAAAGGATGTCTCATTATTATATCCTTTATGAACTCTTGAACTACTATAGGAGGTTCATAAAGGGGTTCTCCAAGATTGGTTGTCAATCACCTCCCTATAGAAAAGGAGTTAATTTTGTTTGGACAACAGATTATGAGGAGAGTTTTCACCAACTGAAAAACCTTTTAACCAATGCACCAGTGTTGAAAATTTCAGACCCAAACAAGTAATTCCCGGTGTTCACAGATGATAATACGCAAGGAGGGACTTAGAGAGGAGTCCTCATGCAAGAAGGGCATATGTCTGGTATGAATCTGAAAATTAAATGAGCATGATATCAATTATTTGACCCATGACCTAGAGTTGGTGCCATAGTACATGCTTTAAAATGTGGAGGCATTACCTCCTAGGTGAATATTTGTACTTATGATGTTCATAGTGGAGTTGATATAATTGTTTGACCATCCCAAACTAGATACTAGGTAAGCTAGGTGGATAGCTCTCCTTAGTGAATTTGATTTTGAAATAAAACATATTAAGGAAAGGAAAATAAATTGGTAGATTCCCTTAGTAGAAGTATAGAAAGTGATTCATTTGGAAGTTGTGAGTACCTATGAATCAGGCATCAAGGAGAGAGACAAAAGTGAACAAGAAGTAGATGATTTTTTCAAAACTGGCAAGCATTACCCACGAGAAAGAGTCCACGGGGATGAAGTATGAGGGATATCAATTGTTGAATGATGCCCTTCTAACACAATATTAGGTTGTATATCTCAAATTTTGATGACTTGAAAGAGTTTCATAATGGATGAACTACATAAAAATACCATATACTGGTCATCAACTTGGTTGTCGAGAGAAAATGATCACATCCACCAAGAAACTATTTTATTGGCGAGAATGGAAAAGAAAGGGAATAAAATTAGACTACTTGGATAAATGCTTAGAATGTCAGTAGTTTAAGGTGGAGAAAAAGAATCCAACAAAACTGTTGCAACCCTTACCAATTCTAGAACAGAAATGGGAAATCATCTCCATGGTTTACTATCATTAGATTTGCCTAAAATCAACCAACCAAAATGATGCATTATGGTAGTTGTGAATAAGTTGAGCAAGGATTCTCACATTATTCATGTGAAGTCAACTTTCAAGGCAATAGACATTGCTAATATCTTCATGAAAAGAAATATTTGAGGCTATGTGACATGCCTAAAGGAAATCATATGGAGACAGGAGATGCAAAATTTACTTCAAATTTTGGAAATCTCTTTTTGTTGTTTTTAAACTAAATTGCTATTTAGTAAAACCTATCACCATCAATATGATGGACATATAGAGAGGGTGCATCAACAATTATTATAGGACATGTTAAGGATGCATGTTATGCATTAGTCGAGGAAGTGGGAGGACTACTTACCACTTTGGTAGAATTTGCTTATAACAATGGATATCAAGGTCATTGAGATGAGCCCTTTTGAGGGCTCTTTATGGTGAATAGTGCAGCATTCCAATTAGTGAATAACCTAATAGGCATGGGGAATAACCCATGGTCCCTTAACTATTAAAAGAAATTGAACAACAAATAGTTCAAATAAAACATAATAATTGTAGAAGATAGCTGGGACATCTGGAAAGAAGCGTCTGAACAAAAATATGAGCTCGGCAGATTCCCTGACCCTGGTGAGATGCACCTAAAGATGGTTCTTCTCTGAATCCGCAGGACTGAAATAGTTCTTTTGGACCCTCACTGGAACCCACGAATTTGATCCCAGGTCCTTCCACGAAAACCCCACATGCACGATGTGCATTGAAAGTGAGTCTTCACCTCCTTCTACTGAACCCAAAATAGAGTTATCCCTTGACCCAACGTTCCTGGCTGTATCAAGATTTCGATTACACAGGTTGAAATGCAATGACCCAATCCACTTCCTCCTCTACTTTGAACCTCGAGAAATGTTGAAATGTCGAAAGAGACTCTAGCGACTCGGCTCATGATATTCTCAAATGCTTTTGGGATTTGTGATATTGCAATTCAACACTCCAAGTCTCCCGACTCTTGGCCTCTCGAACACACGGGTCCCAAAATGATGAAAAGCCGGTCCACGACAAAGAGCTACCCAATTTCACGATTTGGGAAGCCGCAATGGAAGCATTCTCCTTGTTCTTTGTCTTTCCAATCCCCGATTATGCAGATCCTCGAATTCCCGTAGAATTCTCACACGATATCCAATGGCTCTCGATGAGTTGAATCAAATAATTGATATCCTTTGTGAGTTTACCGTGGACCGAAATTTCGCGATGCAATGACTCCAAAATCACTTGCCTCTCGGCCAATTTCCAGAAATGCCAAAATGTGAATTTGGTATGAAATGCCGAAATCCCACTCCAAAGGGGAATCAATAGGCGCTAACCTTTTCAGGATTTTGTGAACGAGTTCACTATGCAGTGACTCCAAAATATATTTTCATGCCAATCCCCGAATTATCGAAATATGAGTTAGATTAGGGATCCAATGACTATCGGTCCTTTGCACTAGATCGGACCTAGATCTAATCTTTACACTCTCTCCTGATGACTATTTGGACATAGGCTCAACATTCGGATCTCATCTCTTGGTGATCTAACGAGAGTTGTGCTCTATATTGAGCATAGCCTTCTTCCTTTCCCTTGGAAGATTTCTTGCTCCAAAAGGCCTCGGCCTTTGTCTCTACTAGGAAGCCTATAAGCTTGGCTCCCACGTACTCTAAGTTCCTCCTCTTGAGATTCTCAAACTCTGAACCCTCCAGAGGGTTTTCTCAACCTCTACACTCCTTCGGTCCACGCGTAATTGTGCTATCTCTTATGAGCTTAAGAAGTTTGAGACAAGTTATCACCTCTACACATTCCTTGTGCCTGACGAGCCTTCAAACGACTGTCTATCAACACTTCACATGAGTGTTGTCCTAGTGCACTCCTTGCACAAGTCTTTTACTTGCTTGAGATTCAACTACTCAGACCTTAATGGTCTTTGTCCCTTCCTCTCCTTGAAGGGGTGGAAGTTCCCTCCTCTACAACTTCCCACTCAAATGCACCTTGTTGAGCATATAGGATGTTCATAAATCCTATGAATTAATGTCTTCCAGTGACATCCCTTATCTCGAGAACTTGAAGTAGATTTCTTTTGTGCACTCTATATAATTGCTCAATGCCCTCACAGAGCTTCCACAGAACCCTCAATGATTTTGTATTCTGCAGCTGACTTCCTCTACACAATCTTTTACCTCCAAGGTGTTCAACAACCTTGAGGCTTCATCCCTGGGTCTAATACTTCGCATGATTAAGCCCTCCTGGCACAACTCTGTCCATATTTCATAGAATCCAGAAGTGCACTCTATGCATTGCTCAATGCATCTTGTGCATTTTTCTCAATGCCCTCCTGGTAAAGCCTTTATAGAATTCTCAATAATTTTGCTTCTCTTCTCTGTTCTCTTCTCTACACTTTCTCCTTCAAGGGTGTTCCAGCAACCAGAGGCTTCCTCCCTAAGTCAATGATTTCAGCTAGTGCACCCTCCTCGCGTGTCTTTGTCTAAATTCCATGGAATTTAGAAGTGCACTATATGCACTGGCCATCAAAACCCACAGTGTTCTGTCACACCCTCATGGCATGAAACCACAAAGAATCCAAACATAAAAATCAAAGAACTCCAGCGGACAACGACTTCTGCCTATAACATGTAAATGCATACAAACATACATCTGCAGCATATCATCAATGCATAAGACATTCATTCATGAATTAACAAACACATGAACAAAAACATGCATGGAAAATTGCTATGATTGTATTAATATGAAATGCCTCTTTAGCGTGAGCTTTCGGTTGCAATGAGGTCTTGAATCTCCCTCTCTCTTCTCTCTTCTTTTCTCTCTATTCTTTTTCTTCCTTCTACTCTTCTTCCTACTAAAAAATATGCAAAGAGATATTTTTTTTTACAAAGAGGAATCACCGAACTCTTCCCTCCATCCTCACCAGCTCTGTTAATTTGCGATTTCAGATTTCATTGTGAATGGCATCTAGTCCAACATCGTATCTAGATATTATCCTTACAACTATTTAAGGCAACTTTTATCTAAGCCTGCACACATGCCTGACTTTTGGCTCTACCGACCTTATAATCATTTAATACAATAAATTCAAATTTTAAATTTGAAGGGTGAGAGGATTTGCACCTCTCCTCTCCAGTGCAGCTTGATGTGATGGTAAGTGATAGATGGCTTGGGTGATGCTCACCCGCATCATGCTCTCTGCTGCAAAATCCTGGCTCCCTACTCATGAGCTTCCCGATAGCTATTGGAAATCCCACCCTAGATCCCAAGCGGGTTCTTTGGGTACGTCCATACGCTCCTTGTTTTTGTTGTTGTTGCTACATCTTCCCTACTGCTATGGAATGCTTCCCTCTGTTAAGAGTCTCCTTGCTAACAAATTCTTTCATTGACCTCAACATCAACCTCCATATATCCTCTATCACTCTATCCAACTACTCCAGTGGTTGGATCTTCTTATGAAGTCTTCTCGGCTGCACTTCTTCATCCTTATTAGTGGGCAGATCAACTAGATCTCCCATGCCATATTATTCCTCTGTGGCCTTAGCTTGCCACCCATCTACAAAATTCAACTCTGTATTCTTATCTTCTTGACTAACCTTTTGTTCAGTCACCTCCTCTGCCGGACTTTATACACCGTTTCCCTTCCTGTTGGTTGGTCCATCTTCCTCCAGCTGCTCCTTAGATTAGAATTTTCCTTCATCTGCTACTACATGCCTTGACACCCTTAGCTATCATCTGTTCATCTCCACGGCTGAAAATTCTGAGCAATTCCTTGGAATGCTCCCTCTTTAACTATTATCTGCATGATTGTCTCCTCATGGTAGTCATCTACTAGCTCAGGATGGTTCACCCGATCCTCCATCATTCTATTCGTTCTCCATGGAGTGAGCATCTCAATGGTATCTCTTGCTTTTCCTTATTAACCGATATCTTCTCTATCTCTTAGGCAGTCACAGACTAGCTATCCTTAGTTGTTTGCTGCGTGGTAGCACACATTGCCTCAATTGGGCTATATGGTATGAATACCTTTATCCCTCCAATCATCCGAATGCTCTTCTGATCTTCCTTTTGGATGGTGCAAGTTTTAACTTGTCATCATCTTCATTCACATGGTCTGCAAAACCATGAATCTTCGCTGTGCTCTTTCTAACCACCAACTCACTACTTTCGGTCCACGAGACTTTCAGGGCAGATCTGACTTATCTCCCTTGGCCGCGACAATATGAGTTTTCCTCTTTTCCCTCACGGTAGTCCATGAGATACTCAATGATCTCTCATTTGCTCCCCTCCTAGAATTTTTAACTTTGGGCACCGCCCTCCTGGCAATATCTGAGACCTTAGCAGTCTTTTTATTTCCCATCTGGAAATTTGAAAGCCCATCTTGTTCAAGGATAAATTGAGTCTTGGGACAGACCAATCTCCATGGATCCACCTGGATCTGGAACAAGCAAGTAATGAATACTACTCTTTCCCTAGTTTTAGAGTGTTGAATGGACAAGAGGGAAGAATGATATACTTACTTGTAAATGCTTTCCTTATCTCTGTTGTTCCTAAGCTGCCTTCTGATGCTCTTGCGTTGTTCCAATCGCAACAAAACAAACCAATCACAATAAAAGCATTAATATGTTCAAAACTCTAAACTATACATGTGATCAAGGAATCATGTAATAAGATGAAAGCATCATCATTATGGGAAAGGGGACATATTCATGTATTATATTGAATGAAAGAAAATGATACAACTAGAAGCCATTGATGTCATTAGAATCTCCTTTCAATGGCTTCTAGCTTTGACACACACACATTTGCTCCTCATGCATGAGAATTTCCACTACTTGTGATATTAACCTTGTGGTATCTCACATTTTGCTGCAACATCGATTCTCCATACAATAGTTCATAATTCTCAATATCTTACTCTTGCTAATTTGCTACTTGTTCTTCTTGTTAACCCTTTCCATGAATCATCCCTTTAATATATAGGAAAGGTTGTTTAGTTACTTGGATAGGAATGTAATCCCAAGATATCGGAGATTCATTAATTTATTAACCATTGAACTCCAACTCATCCTTCTAGAAGATTCCTTCCTAGAAGATGGCTTTCTCCGTTTTCTCTTAAGAATCATTTCCGCGCCCTGACCATTTACACAGTGCGGAAGTCCGCAATCAAGATGAATGCAACATACAGAAATTAAGGATTTCCGCAAGAGAATATATATGCAGCCTGCGTACTGTCTTCAATAGTGTGATTTTGAGAAACTGACAGTGTAACTTTCTTCATGAAAATGATCTTAATGAAGAGACAGATCTTCTATCACCATGTCATTATCATGTCATCATCTTGATAGCCAAAAATGAGGATAGCAGAATGCCCCAAAGTGCGAGTGGAACCAGTGACGGTTGATATACTTTGTAAGTTGCATGTATGTGTCGAGAACCAAAAGCACATCTGCCGGAGACACGCAAACAATCAAGCATCGGTAATTATCATACATATATTGGTGGTGGGCGTTCCCATACTCGGATCCGCGGATAATAGCGTCATAAACAAAGGAAGTCATGGCCACCAATCATATTTATGGATCCCATGTAGTCATAATGAATCATATACGTGCTGGAATACCTTGTGGATGCGATGCGATAAATTGTAATCAAGGCGACATAGCCCGCGAAACGCCTGATTGGATCTATGTGTACATAGAAGTAATACATACTCCATCATAGCACGGATTATAATGAGTAATATCCGGGGTCTTCAATCTCATCACCTAAGTACGAATGTCGACCATGTGATTACATGTGTTGAAGTGAACATGGTAGAAACCACTTGATTACCGGTCATTTGATGTATACCGTTAACAAGTGCGAGGTAAATCACCATTAATATCAATGACCCCCAAAGGTACCATGAGTACAATCCATGTTGTGAATAAATGAGTTGATGGCCGAGACAATTGGCGAATCTTCGATCGAGGGATCAATGATGTAAATCCCAGCGCCGGCGAGGAACTTACCATTGGGCATACAGAAGCTCAAAGGTACTAAAGACTTCTAAGTCTTAATCGGGATAATGTGTTGATGACGGAACAGAATTTCGTCATAGGGAGACATGATGCTTATCCCCATGATTGACCGCAGCTTGAGTAAGCGAGTTTGAAAGTGAAACAGAGTATTACACAATTGGACTATGGACACGGGGAAGGCCGTCATGGAATGAATACAAGCTGCGGATGGCGACTCAATAGGAGTTTCAAATGGACAACTCTTGAACATATGGATGACGCGGTGATATCAGTTTGACATTGACTCAAAGGCGACACACAAAAACCTTGTAATTACATGAATGAGAGACAAATGGATTTCCCAATGGGCTGAATGATGAATAAGGGGTGTCATGTTCAAGAGAGTCCATCTGAAACCTATATTTAGTCGTCCATCTGCAGTTATCCTTTCCCAAATTTTTCCCCACCATTGTTGGCAAGTACATCTTTATTTTCATGGCTGAAGAGGGATCACATATGCTTGTTGATATAAGCTCATCCCGGACGAGTCCCTCGGGTATTTTTAACGAACCACAGAAGGAGTGGATTTAGGTCCCATCACCAGTGCATCGATGTTTGTTTAACGAGTTCAAAGATAGTAAACTCGAAGGTTTTCAAGATTATAGAGTTGGAAAAACACTCAAAATAGAACTCTCGATTACTTGCTTTAGGTACCATAATCCAGCGAGACCGAAAAGGGTTAAATTATAGTCATTTCGGAGGATGCATAAGTTCAAATACTTTATGCGTGAAAATAGCAATATCATTTCGGCAATCTTTTCATTTTTAGAAATTAGGTGAAAGAGTTAAAGATTAGCTCGAGGTTCCTTTTTAGATATAACTTCGCATCAAGCGGAAGGATAAAACAACGCGGGCTTCCGTTCTAAGTTTTTGTCAAGTGTTAGAACGGGTAAAAATACACTTGAGGTTTTCAAGCTAAAACCATAAAAACTCATAACTGCACACTGTAAATGCAAAATTTTGGATCCATAAGCGTCACGAAAGGCACGTCAATCATTTACTCATTCAATATTAGCAATTAGGTTAAAAATAGGTAATATAATGAACAAATAATGAAAAACCCACTTTTGAAAAATTAAAAATGAAATATATTACAAGTTACGGTTCATTTTACCATTTGTGTTTCCAAATTGCCAAAGCAGTGCCAAAGTGACCAATTTTCCTCCGATCTTCAGAGTCAGTTCCCGGGAGTTCCGGTGCATCAAATCTGAGCCGTCCGGGGATCAAACCAGTAAGTTTTCAATCCTCTCTCTTTCATGGTTCAATTTAAGGTTTAAATGGTTAAAAGTTGATTTATGAGGGTTTAAATTGGAGTAGATGTGCTTTTGATTCTTGACACACACATATGTACATATATATCAATCAAAAGTGTTTGTTACAAAATCGTCAGAACCAAAAGGATCAAAATGAGCCAGGACTCTAGCTTGATATCATGACATCAATGATGTTCCGCGATAACACACTAGAGTCCTAACTGCGAAGCAAGCGTCCATAGAGGCAGGGACTCCCATGGTATGACGCTGATCATTCTGTTGGACGTCATCTAAGGACATGTCCGGAATGTCATGCATCAACCCCTCTAGATTTTTGCTGTAATACGATGGATAATGCGACATCTTTGAGGAGCTGGAACTATCGTTTCTCCTCGACGCTGTATGGGAGAGCTCCCAGAGTGAATGCGCTCCAACGTCTGTGTTATCAATAACATTTGATGTTAGTCTTCGAATAAAATCATAAAACCAAAAACATTTAAAATCATTAAAATACAAAAACATTTAAAAACTCAAAAGATGGGCGACCTTCTTACCAATGTTTCCCCTTTGAACCCTCGGGAAGAGCGAGTCGGGGATCACCTGGAAATCCAATTTTTGCGTGAGCAGGTCTCCAACCAACCACGATTTGAACCAATCGAGAAAAAGCGATGCGTCATATTGTGATCGGTCTATCTATGCCTCGTCATGGGCCTTAGCAGGCATCACGGTAGTTCCCCGGGACCGGGGGCGCAGTCTGTTGGTGAGGCCTGCTTGGGACTCTCTCCGCAGAGAAGAAGGAAACTATCCGAGAGGTCCATACCCAAAAGCATTTGAAGTCCCTTTCTTTGCATTGCGTGTTTGCTTTTTAATTAGTAACAATACGCAGTTGAATACTCTAGGCTCTAGACACTCGAGAGCGTACTGAAGTAGCTCTGTAGAGCCATGTGAGGTGAAAGCCTTCGCCATCCGAACAATGGTCCACAGAATAGTCTGAAGAGTGATATCTCTGCTCGATTGGAGTCGCCAATTTTGTTCAAGGATAAATTAGTGAGTGCGGACACGGACCAATCTCCACAGATCCACCCGGGTCTGGAACAAATCATATTGAGGAATACTACTCTTTCCCTTTCTAGTTTTTAGGTGTTGAATGGGAAAGAGAGGAAGAATGATATACTTACTTGTAAATGCTTTCCTTATCTCTGTTCCTGGCTTTCACCTTCTGATATGTCGTCGTCCAATCCTGGCTTTCTTCTAGAATAATCACACAAGCATTAATGTTCAAAACTCTAAACTATACATGTGATCAAGAATCATGTAATAAGATGACATCATCATTATGGGAAAGGGACATATTCATGTATTATATTGAATAGAAAATGATACAACTGAGCTATGATGTAAAGTGATCTCCTTTCAATAGCTTCTAACGACCACACACATGTGCATCTCATGAAGAATTTCCACTACTTTGTGATATTAACCTTGTGGTACATCTCTGTTTGCTGCAGCATGAATTCTCCATACAATAGTTCACAATTCTCCAATGTACCCCCACTCTTGCTAATTTGCTACTTGTTCTTCTTGTTGTTGTTAACCTTTCCATGAATCATCCCTTCAATATATAGGAAAGGATTGTTTAGTCACTTGGATAGAATGTAATCCCAAGATATTTGGAGATTCATTAATTTAGTAACCATTGAACTCCAACTCATCCTTCTAGAGATTCCTTCTAGAAGGATCCCTAGAAACTTATCCGTTTTCTCTCTTAAAGTCATTTCCGCTGCGACTAGCTTTAACGAGTCTTGGAGGTCGATCGGTGGTACGCTTTCTTGAGAACAAAGCACTTTCATAGGGCAATATATGTGCAGCACAATCTTGTCTCCAAAAGAGTGATTTTGGCCCGACAGAAGTGTAACTTTCTTCATGAAATGATCTTAATGAAGAGTCAAATCTTCTATCACCATGTCATTATCATGTCATCATCTTGATAACCAAAAATGAGGATCTTACATCTCTGTAACTTGGTAGTCATAGGATCTCTTCGATCTCTCTTCGAGATTTCTCCAAGCCTTTGGTTCACACACATGAAACATCTCTTCTTCATCTGGGAACTTCCACATACCTGGCCACCTCCTCAACAGGTCTTTGTTGTCCTCGTACGATCTCTCTTCTTCATCACTGAGATTTCTCCAAGCCTTTGGTTCACACACATGAAACATCTCTTCTTCATCTCTGAGGCTTTCCACATACCTCAGCCACCTCCTCAACAGTCTTTGTTGTCCTCTGGCCAACAATTTCTTAACTAGCCACTTTTCTTTCCTCCTTAGAGGCCATTCATACACTCAATGCGGATTTGCATCCTACTGCATTCACAATGAAAGCTCTTCCATCCTCTCCCTTGTCTCAACAACTTCCAGATCCATCTCTGGGTTTTTCTTCTGCTTGCGGTCGTCCCTGTGACCATGCCCATGGCCTTTAGTAGCCATCTTCCTATTCATGTCTGCCCTCTTGGAAATTTTTTTACTTTCACTCTGCAACCATGAGTGCTTCCAACATCTCCTATAGTCCTCCTGACTGTCTATTGACTGTTGCACATCTGCGAACAATCACCACAGAGATTCAACACTCTGTCTCCTCCTTCACCTGTTGTCTCCTTCGCCTGAAGTCTACTAGATAAAATATCAACTATGATACCACACTGACGCA
>SNQJ01S0142859.1:0-14521 GCA_010110895.2 Picea sitchensis
TTGTCCTTATGCAAGAGGGTCTGCCTTTGGCCTTTACCAACAAATAATTGTCTGAACGAAATTTGGGAAAATCAATGTATGAAAAGGAAATGTTGGCTATTATGCATGTCGTTGATCTTTGGCGCCCTTATCTATTGGGGAAATGCTTCCAAATTAAGACAAATCATCAAAGCCTCAAGTATTTTCTGGAACAACGCATTTCCTCCCCAGAGCAACAAAAATGGGTGACTAACCTCTTTGGATATGATTATGAGATCATTTACAAGAAAGGAAAAGACAATGTGGTTTCATATGCACTTTCTCGAACATATGAAGATGAAGGGTCCCTTTTTTATCTCTCCTTCATTATACCAGATTGGCTCCAAGCCGTTCACCAGGAATGGCTACACGATCCCAAAAGTTCACATCCGATACAACAATTTCACTCCAATTCTCTAGTTTCCCCAGGGTACTATTGGCTCCATGATGAGCTTCGATACAAAGGTCATTTGTATTTAAGTAAACAGTCAAAACTTAAATCCACGATACTTTTTGAGCTTCATGCTACACCCACAACTGGCACTCCGGGTTTACCAAAACCTATGACAGGGTCAAACGTTCTTTTTTCTAGGATGGTATGAAACAGGACGTTCGTAATTTTGTGGTTGAATGTGATGTGTGTCAACGCAAAAAGGTCGAAACAGTCAAATCTCCTAGCACACTACAACCACCTCCGATTCAACCTACTATTTGGCGGGATATCTCTATGGATTTTATTGTAGGCTTACTGTTGGCACCAAGCCGACGAGGAAAGAAGAATGATCGTGGGAAAGAAAGCGTGCAGAAAACTGAAGTAACAACTGGAAGAAGAGAAACATGCGTGCATGCAAGAAAGTGTGCACAAAGGAAAGTGACAGCTGGAGGAGGAGCAGCACGCGTATGGGAGAAAGACCTAACATAAGAAGGGTTAGGATTTTGGTAATATTTTGTAAAAGGCTTAAGAGACCGTAATGTATAAATATAGATACAAAAGTATCATATAGGGTTGTTCGTTAGTAGTTTTTAGTGATTCTCTATAATTTTTTGAGCGGTATGAACCGATGTTTTAAGTTGTTGAGAAAAGGAGACACAAGGAAAGGTAGACCTGATGATTAGACTGCAGGCTGTGGAGCCTGGTGCGATCTAGTTCACCTCACACAGATCTTACCCAGTTTTGTGGAGAATTGTAAGCGCGAGGTGCCAGAAATGCAGAACTATCATAATACAAGAGCCAAGAGCCAAATCTTTGTGGACATAGCCTAGCAGGGGGTGAACCACGGTAATCCTTGTGTAATGTGTTAAATGTATGCATGTTTCTTCTTTCTTTCAGCAATTGATGGTAAAACTTAATGAATGATTTAATACATTGTTATGAATCTGCTTATACTTAACTTTAATTAAACTGTGGGATATTCGTATGCGAATCCAAGGAATAAGTACTCTCCCTTCCATCTCACAGTATCTGACCTCAATCAAGAAACCCCTATCCCCTACTTTGTCCTAGGATGTAAACACCTAAGTCTTACAGCCACCCATTTAAAGTTATCTCGGGTGAGACTGCGCAGCACTTTCTGGGCGTTGTGTTGCCTTCTAGTTTACCAGGAGGGCAGATAGTTTTAAAGGCTTTGTTGGAACCCCGAATGACATGAACCCTGGTTCAATAACTCAGACAACCCAAGAAGGGAAGCGAATAACCAACAAATGGTTTTGTTGTCGTGTTAAGAGGAACAAGAAAGGACTGAGTAGATGAGATGGAATGAATAAAGAACCGAAGGAAGAGGAATGAATCATTAGAAGGGGATGTTGAGACCTTGGAACCCCACGAGAGAAGAAATCGAGGGCTAGTTGAGAACCACAGAGCTAGAGTTTGCACAAAAAGACAATAGAAACCCCAGGATCACACCGTGTAAATACCTGGCTAAATATGTATTTACTAATTTACACAAAGTTTTTTTTCCATGATTTTCCGCATCTACTACAAGAGTGGATCTTACGGATAAAGGATAACCACGTGACGAACACGATTCGACAACTTTATTGGACTCCAGTACAAATCCAACAGGTGAACAACAAATTCACCCATGCAGTCGACTTTTGGCTTGACAGTATTGTGGCAGGCTTCATCACAGAATTCGCGGTAGACACAACAAAGTCATACAGCGCAGTCGAGCAAGAGTTACTATGAGGACCCAGAGGAAGGTACATCCAACCACTATATACTTCTATCAAGATACTGCTATATAACAAAGGTGTAATGACAATGGAATCAGACAGCTAGACTTCCCTGTGCGCATGGGGGAAGGGGGGAAGCACTGACAGAGAGAGAAGGAATGGAAGGAGGGCGGGATACAGAGAAGAAGGAGGAGGAACCCTTGGACCCGATCTTTATGGATGATGACCAACTCAAGTGTATCTTCGTGTCATCAGGAATAACGCATAGAGGAGCACCCTACCAATATAAGGTGAATACCAAGAAGAGAGTTGTAGCCGAGAGGGAGGGCTTGGCCAGCAACGAGGAAGAGGTAGAGGATCTTCGGGCTGTGGAGCAGATTGAGGAAATCCTGCACGCCGCATATGAGAGGAAAACAATAGGCCCAAGAACAGGAGGAGAAGACAGTCATCCCTTTAATATTAATGTCAGTGTGGAACCCATAAACCCATGTGAGACCAATACACCAAAAAGAACACCACCGTTTAGAAAACCAAAGTTCGAAGGAAGTCCGATAGCAGGAAGTACATCGACACAAAGGGAAACAACTGGAGGAGTCAGTTTAGGTAACCTTATTCAAGTATCTACACCGCGCGGAGGAGGGAGTAGCTCAATATTTGGAATGGCAGGACATGATCCTACTATCAGATTACTAGAGTTTTGAGGAGAAGCAACAGAAGAGCCTGAGAAGCATCTGTTCATTTGCACAAAGATCTGGGAAGCAAAGCAAATCACTAATGAAGACACCAAACTTGCGCAGCTAGCGATCACGCTAAGGGACCGCGCACTAGATTGGTACATGAGTCTAGACACGAACAGTGTTCCTAGAATGACAAGGACATTCGATGACATTAAAAACCTATTGATCAATGAGTTCCAGAAGCTGAGCTCAGAAGATCAATACATGAATGAGACGATTGAAATAAGACAGAAAATAGGAGAATCGGTATGGGAGATTGATCAAAGATTCAAGCAATTCAAAGGAAAGTTAAAATACCTTATGACCGATATGCAGCATCGACACATGTTTGTCAACTCACTATTCCCACACTTAAAATATCCATTACGACAATAGAAGTTTCAAAAGCAGGCAGAGGCTTTGCAGGCAGCCTTGCAATTGGAAGAGAATCAGTACTAGCAGACGGACCCAGTTATCGAAGAAATGGAGGAGGATCTAAAGAACATAACATTTTAGTTGAACCAAAATAAGAACAAGGACAAACGAGAAGCAGTTTGGTGCACTACCTACAGGACGGAAGGACACCATAAGAATGAATGCCCAACATTCGCATAGTATATGGCGACGGGGATGTCAAACCCACTACCACAGGGAGGATTATGGTGCGAAATATGAAAGAAACCGGGTCACGACTGTTACCACTGCATGATGATGCAGAAATACCAAACAGTCCCCAAGACCTCATATTGCACCTTTTGCAAATCAGTCAGGCATGATGACAAATATTGCAAAACTATGGAGATGATGCAGGAAAGAACATCAGACGCATATAGAGTACAAGCAGAAATGATGACTCGACATGCAACACCATATTTCAATCAAGCCCCAGCACCATACAACACGACACAGCAGTATAATATTGTGCCACAACCTTACAATAACGCGCAGCCGCAGTACAGCCCAGCACAGCCCCAGTACAATACAGCGCAATATAACCAGGGACCACAGTACAACCCACCGCGAGTTGACCGCGCAGCTTATAGAGGAGCAGGATGAGCTAGAGGAGGTTTTGGACGCAGCAGAGGACCTGTCACATGTCACAATTGCCAGCAACCAGGACATTATGCATAGGAGTGTCCACTGCCACCAACGACTTGTATGTATTGTCCCACATCGGACCACGATACGGAGGAATGTCCGACATTATTTGGAAAAATCCAAGAAAAAAGGAATTAAGATACCAGAACATTCAGTGGATTTTAGCCGAAGCAAGGGATGATGGTCGGAACATCAATATAGTCACTCAAGGAGGAATGAAAACAAGAAATGACGTAGTTCGACAGGAACCAGAATAGAACCAATGGGTAAAGAAGAACACCGACCCCAAGAAGCAGTTCGACGTACATAAGGAGAAGGAGATTTTTACAGAAGCTCGACAAGAATTCCAGAACGAGAACATTGTGTCGACTACACAGCAGAACAAGGAAGCTTTGGAATGCGAAATGTCGCCATCATTGGACCATCCAATAGAATACAACATGAGGCACAAGTAAGTACGATCAAAGACATTTTGCAATCATGCATCAAAATGTTAAATGATCTTTCATCTGTCAAAATATTGCAAAACATCCTATAAAAATGTAGCGGCGAGACGAAATAGAAGCCAGAAGTGAAAATTGTGAACCACTTACAGATAAGAAGAAGAACAAGTAGGGAATTTAGATTAAATGCTAACATTGGGGATTTCAATATGGGAGATATTATACTAGATCTAGGATCCGAAGTGAATGTACTACCAAAAGCTACATGGCAATGCATGGGAGAGCCTACACTGGGATATTCAATGGTTCAATTAAAACTAGCAAATCAACATAGAGTACTACGAATAGGTAGACTTAAAGGAGTGACGGTAGATCTAGATGGTGTGCGCACTAAGGCAAACTTCGAAGTCATCGAAATAGTAGATGGCACAACACCTTACCTAGCGCTACTTGGTCTGGATTAGGCGTTCGACAACCAGGCCATAATTAAATTAAAAACCAGAAAAAATGACATTTGAGTTGGGGGACTACAGGGTCAAAGCCCCACTCAACCCATCAGAAGGTCAGAGGTTCGTAGAACCCACTTTCCTGGATTTAGAAGAGATCGGCCAGTTGTACAGAACAACTGTGCACGATGCGGATTATATAAACCCAACTGCAAACGGGGTACTCAGTTGGCGGAGCATTACTTCATGCACAACAGACTCAGACACCGGGTTATAAAACTGGCAGCAAAGACTACACAAAGTATCCACGAGAAGGTGTGCTAGAATAGACCGCGCAGTAAGGTGGATTGGCACAGAAATCAGGGAACCACCCAGCCTTCACGAGCTAAATGATTTGGAAACTTTCTTGACACAATATGAAGACAAAGTATTTGAAAACTATATATTGCTAGCACTAGATTTAGCATTAAAGGCTACACGCTCCAGATGGTGGGGTGCACACAAAGACACTATCACAGATTGGTACCAATGTAAGTGATTACTGCGCATAAGGTTCAGCGTAGAACAGACGGGTAACAAACAATAGAAATATGACAGACTAGGCACACCAGCAGAACACTTGGAGGCGTGTATAACATTGTGGAAAATGACGCCACCGAAGGAATGGTCTCACCACTTCATTCATACTTTAGAGGGCATACCAGCGAATTGGTATACGGACAAGGAAATGCGTAAAGGAACCAAGACATGGGAAACACTCTAGCAGAACTTTACAGTCACTTTCTCATTCCACCATGAGAACCCCAACATGGACGCAGCCCTGAAACGGATCAGAAACGTCATATTCCTTGAAGAACCGAAAGTAGAAACTATCACAGAGGTACAACAGTGAAATAAGCAGACAGTCAAGGATCTACCGTCATGTTACCACGTACAGGAGGAAGCTTCAGATGAAGACAATCTGCGCGATATTTAGATCGAAGAAGTTGAAGGCGAGAGAGATGTAGAAGGACCACCCTTAGAGTCAGAGGTCATCTCTGCCCCAATCAAAATAAAAAAAAGGTTAACATAGGGATTGCCGAGCGGCCCAAGATGGTCAGCATTGGAGATTACTGGGACAAATAGACACTAGAAAGTATCACAGAATTGTTGCGTGAATACAATGACCTTTTTCCCACAACCTTTACAAAGATGAAAGGCATAGCCAAAGAATTAGGAGAAATGAAGATACCACTCAGACCTGATGTCAGACCCATTAAACAATGACCATATAGATTGAATCCCATATATAAACAGAAAGTTAAAGACGAGATCGACAAGATGCTCGAGGTCGGCATCATCAAACCAAACGAAGAATCAGAATTGATAAGTCTGATGGTAGTACAGGACAAGAAATAGAGAAGAGGGATCATGATATGCGTCGACTTGAGGAAGTTGAACGATGCATGCCTACACGACCCATTCCCCACGTTGTTCACGGATGAAGTACTCAAGAACGTAGGAGGCCATGAAGCCTACTCATTCATTGATGGATTCTCAGGATATCATCATATTAGGATAGCACAGGAGGATAGACACAAGACCACGTTCGCGACAGAATGGGGATCTTATCAGTATACAGTCATGTCGTTCGGATTGCAGAATGCACCCGTGATATTTTATAGAGTGGTCATTGCAACATTTAAGGAATTCAGCCACCAATTTCTCGAAGTATACCTGGATGATTGGACGGTCTATAGCCTGTTAAAAAACCATGTGGAAGTGTTACGATTGATGCTAGAATGATGCAGACAGTGCCAGATATCACTCAATATCAAGAAATTCATATTTGGAACACCATTTGGGATACTATTGGGACACATAGTATGCAAATAGGGTTTGCTAGTGGATCCAACCAAAATCGCAGTCATTGTTAATCTACCAACGACAAAAACAGTCCTCCAACTCAGAGCAACATTAGGACATATGGGATATTACAGGAAATTCATCAAAGGCTACGCGCAGATTACAGCGCCATTGGAAAAACTGTTAAGGAAGGGTACAAAGTATCAATGGAACGACGAGTGCCAACATGGTCTGGATACCCTAAAGGAAAATATGGTCACCGCACCAATATTGGTATTTCCAGATTGGGAGAAGACATTCCATGTACATGTAGATGCATCAGCGATAACACTTGGAGCTATCTTGGCGCAACCAAGAGCAGGAGACTTGGATCACCCGATAGCGTTTGCAAGCAGAAAATTATCAGATTCAGAACAAAATTATAACACGACAGAAAGAGAAGGCCTAGTTATGGTTTATGCACTACAGAAGTATAGAAATTACCTATTTGGAAAACACTTTAAGATGTTTACAGATCACTCATCCCTGAAATACCTAGTCAACAAGCTAGTGTTGGGGGGGAGAATCTGTCAATGGTTATTACTATTTCAATAATTTGACTTTGAGGTAATAGTTAAACCAGGAAAACTGAATGCAGGACCTGACCACCTATCAAGGGTCACAAATGGAGAGGAACCAACGAATTTAGAAGACAACTTTATAGATGCAAAACTATTCTCAGTACAAATTGCTAACGATTACTTTGCAGAGATCATCTAGTACTTAAGCACAGGTAATGCGTAACAAGAATATACCACTACACAGAAGAAGAACCTGGTAGCCTGCGCAACTGAATATCAATTGATCACAGGACATCTATACAAGATGGTCGCAGATAGCATCTTACGAAGATACGTACTTGCCCACGAACGACCAAGAATTTTAGCAGAATCCCACGAGGCAATTGAAGGAGGGTACTATGCAGAAAAAACTACCATAAAGAAGGTACTACGCGTAGGATTATGGTGGCCAACGATCCACAGAGACTCAAAATAATATTGTCAGCAATGTGATGTCTATCAAAGGGTAGGCAAACCCAACAGAAGGGACGAGATGCCATTACGACCACAAGTGACACTTCAGGCATTCGACAAATGGGCGATAGACTTCGTGGGACCCATTAACCCACCAACCAAAAGAACAGGGGCGAGATGTATTATCACCATGACAGAATACCTAACAAGATGGGCGGAAGCCACACCAGTAAAAGATTGCAGCGCAGAGACAGTTGCACACTTTATGTTTGAACAGGTAATTACTAGATTTGGGTGCCCAAGAATTTTGATGAGCGACCAAGGAACGCACTTCATAAAGAGAACCATCTGAGCGATGCCAGAAGAGTTTGAATTTCATCACCAAAAAAGAACATCCTATCATCCGCAGGCAAATGGCACAGTATAAGCCTTCAACAAAATTCCAGAAAATGCCTTGACAAAGATATGCAACGTCAACAGGGATGATTGGGATCTCAAGGTACCAGCAATACTATGGGCGTATAGAACCACATGTAAAAATTTGATTGGCCACACACCATTGAAATTATTCTATGGTCAAGAAGAAGTAGTGCCCTTAGAATTTTTAATACCCAACCTACATGTAGCATCCATTACACAAATGACATAACGAGGTGCAGTACAGGAAAGACTTAATCAGTTATTGTCAATGGAGGAAGACCGAATCTTGGTAGGATTCCATTAACAAGTACAGAAAGTAAGAGAAAAATCTTGGCACGACCGCCACATCAAGAGGAAGATGTTCAAGGAAGGAGATCTCGTATTACTCTACGATAGTACAGCATTGCAACACCCAGGAAAGCTGAGAATGCATTGGCTAGGACCATACGAGGTAAAATTTGTCACGGACGGAGAAGTTGTACAGTTAAGAGATTTAGCAGGTGCAGACCTCAGAGGAATGGTCAATGGGAGCCGGTTGAAGCTATACAAGGAAAATCGACCACCCACCATGCAGTAAAAAAAAAAACAAACAAAACGACCGAAAACAGCGTGCAGCATGATGGACAAGCCGCATATGAAACATGAAGCCAGCAAGGGAAAAGATAATGACCATATCGAAAGAGGACACACGTGGGAAAGAGAAAGCCGGAAAAAGTAGGCTGACAGGACAGCAAGAAGCAGAGTTAAAGCAAGGCAAGGACGGATGGGATGCCACATTAAACATGCCAACTGGAGACGGCAGAGCAGGCATAATGACAAGTACGAAACCACCACAGATGCATTGAACCTATAGTTATGGTGCATTAATCACATGATGGAGGAAGTGTCCTCAAAAAGCTTCATGACGAGCCCATACAACACATGAGCACAACAGCAGTTAGTCTATTCGCAGAAGGAGAACAGGAAAAGAGCAACAGCAGCAAGAACGAACAGAGTGAAACCACAGACCTCACCAAAGCCATTCGAACCCCGCAAACGATCGACAGATACCATTATGGTGACCCAAAGCTCACAAAACTAGGCCATACAACAATATCAACCAAGGCTCAGAAAAGGTCGCAAGGACCACCAAAAGAAAGTGAACAACAGCCCCCATAAATCGTCGATATTAACGAAATCTCGTCGCCAGAGGAAATTCCAGTAGAGTCCACACCCATACTTGAGGAGGTTCTGAAACCATAAACAGAGGCCATGGAACAGGATACACCAATAGTAGGTCATGAGCCTCAGAACAAAGAAGAAGAAACCCACCAGGAAATACCACTAGAAAATGACGAAGCAGTCATAGGAGCTAACAGAAGTGCACAAAATCCGGAAGCAGAAGTATAACCAGACGTCCCACAAAGACCCATCTCAGATTCTTTTTCAGCCCAGCCGACATGTGAAATGGCCACGGCTTGGGCAGAATGGATGGCGAAGGAGCAACCGGAAGCTGTTGGAACCTCGATCCAACCATCGCGGCAGGAGGACCGAATTTAGATATCGATCTCACCTCAAAAGAAACCAGCTGCAGAGATTGTGCTACCTCACATACCAGAGGGAGTACAGGTGGACCCACAACTATTAGGTCACGTCGGAAAGCTCAAGTATTCCGACCATGACGTAGCAGATGAAACCAAATATCTAGAGCTTGCACCACAGGTTTTTATGTAGAAAATCGTCGTGAACCAAATCGGAGAATCCATCACTCAGCCACACCAGTGGGCCACTGGACTGGACAGAATAGGAATTCTAGGGTTGTTGAAGATACCACACTTTGGCAGAGGCCAATATGTGACGACATGCATCAAACAACTGTTAGCAGTTATGCATGGAGGGGATATATGGCTGGACAAACCCTTCCACATAACGGTCGAACTTATCACACAAATAATAGGCCTACCCACTAGGGGTATGGATCTCACGTTGATTTTGGACGATAAGTCCAAGGAAAAAGCATTGTCAGAAGAGATGAAGAAGAAATATGGCACCGACAGGGGAACAAGAGGCATTATAATTAAACAGATCAACGATGCCGCGATACAATTGGGCGCAAAGATCTTATTCTGCAAACTGCTACGAAAATGCCGCAAAGACGAAGTACCAGCATGAGTCATTGTTGTTGCAGCTCAGTGCGCAGAAGGCACCTTCATGAGTTGGGCGCCATACCTATCAAACTTGTTCCAAATAGACTACAAAGACATGTATGACGCAGGTATAGAATTTCATTACTCATGGTTGATCACTCTCATAGCTTTCATGGGATGGCGAGAACCAGAATACGTCGTCTTTGCTACCACACCACAGCCAGGAGGAGCAAGATATCGCGTCCTGAGATCTGGGCCACTAGTTAAGCAGAAGAAGGAGAATGGAATTGTATTCAAAGCGTACCTACGAGAGATATAGGAAGCCATCAGTTGAGCATGGAGAATAACACCAGAGGCTATCGCATGATACAGGGACATCGCTAATTTTTGGGCTAGGCGACAATCCATGTGGATACAACCAAGGCAGGACCCGGATAAACAATGGCTACATATGCGCTACTATGTCACCGAGGGTGATATCGACATAATCATCAGCGAATGACCTGATGAATGGAGGATTCCAACTATACCCAGAGGAGTACCGGGACAAACAGCAAAAGGAAGGGACGTGCAGGCAGAGACACAGCCTCCACAAATCCCAGTACCTAAGAGACGAAGAACGAGCCAACCCAAGTCAACTCAGGAAGATGACGGCTCAGAGCAGCCAGGGGCCCATAAGGGGAGGACAAAAACCACTCAGCCAACCAATGAACAGAGGAAACCGGCTAAGGGAGCACATGAAACTACACCAAACCCCATCACATAGGAACCAGGAGGGGCTAAGACACCAGCGGTACAAGACGCAGTTCCGCGCAAGAAAATGAAGGCACAACGACCACCATCGAATTACACAATCACGGAGGATGATGGAGAGATGATTGCCAGGATGGTCCAAGTCTTCCTCATAGAGGATTTCAATCATGTCGCGCACCACAGCGATAAACTGCAGAAGGAACTGACAGAAATGGGACAGCTCCTTAAGAAATTCAGGGAAGCCCAAATCACGAGTAACAGTAGGGCACAGAGCCATCAACCACACAGACAACAGAAAGGGTGGAGGTAGAAGAATGTGACCCAGTTCTTCCGATACCACATGCACATTCCATTGTCTACATAAAGCATAGCATGCTGCGAATGGATGAAATTGTGGGACAGACACCACTGAAGGATTTGGATCATATCCAATTGGTCTTGACATGGATGCCATCAAAATCATTACACAAACTATAGGTTAGCGTCGACCAGGAGATGCAGGCTCGAGCACATAAAAACTTAGTCGAGCTACCACAAGCAACAAAGAAGCGGGGAGCGCTGGAAACAGTTTGCGTAGAGGCCCAATCGAAAAAAAAGGAGGTGAAAGAACACATAAACGAGCTGGAACGCAGAGTGGAAGAAGTTTTTGGGAAACTTCCAATTACTGTGTAAGGAAATGAACTCCCAGCCGCAGAGAAGATCGACCAAATTGCACAGGCAATTGATCAGTATCAAAAGGATATCGAGACTCTCCGTGGACAGATTAGACCGACAACTCCACTAGTAGTGAAGGATCAAAGGAAGCAGGAAGCAGCAATACAGCTGCAGGAGCTAGAAAAATAGGTCAGCACGCCAACCAACTTGCTGGATTAAGCAGCACAACTTTGGACAAGGCTAGAAGAGGATCCACAAGTCCAACACTGGGACAAGGAGGAGGACAGGATCAATGCAACGATCCAAGAACTCAAGCAGTGACAGAAGACCATACCGATTCCAGAACGATTCAAGGGAATGAAAGAGATGAAGAAGATACATGTAGAACTTATCACTGCACAAACACAGAAACATGAGCGCCAGGCTCAAATAGAACCGTTGAAGGAACGGGTAGCATAAGTACTTGCGCAGGTAGAAGAAGCCAGAAACCAGACAGCACAGATTCAGATATAATGTGCAGGACTGATGAGAAAGGAAGTGGTAGCTCAGATAGTCAACACCATCAAGGACAAAACCACGCAGGCACTTACAAAAGCAGCAAAGTTGCAGGGATAGTTCCAGACGATCACCAAGGAGATCGAGGAAGCACAAAGAAACTAGGTGACTCGAGACAAGTCACATGTCAGTGTTGGGGGCCTGTTGGCACCAGGTCAAAGAGGAAAGAAGAATAATCGTGGGAAATAAAGCGTGCAGAAAACTGAAGTAACAACTGGCAGATGAGTAGCACGCCTGCATGCAAGAAAGCATGCACAAAGGAAAGCGACAGTTGGAGGAGGAGCAACACGCGTATGGGAGAAAGACCTAACATAAGAAGGGTTAGGGTTTTGGTAATATTCTGTAAAAGGCTGAAGAGCCTGAAATGTATAAATATAGATACGAAAGTATCATATAGGGTTGTTCATTAGTAGTTGTTAGCGATTCTCTGTAATGTTTTGAGCAGTATGAACCGATTTTGTAAGCTGTTGAGCAAAGGAGACGCAAGGAAAGGTAGATCTGAGGATTAGACCCCATGTTATGGAACTTGGCGCGATCTAGTTCGCCTTGCATAGATCTTACCCATTTTTGTGGAGAATTGTAAGCGTGAGGTGCCAGAAATGCAGAACTATCATAATACAAGAGCCAAGAGGCAAATCCTTGTGGACGTAGCCCAGGAGGGGGTGAACCACGGTAATCCTCGTGTAACGTGTTAAATGTATGCATGTTTCTTATTTATTTCAGCAATTGATGGTAAAACTTAATGAATGATTTAATACATTGTTATGAATCTTCTTATACTTAACTTTAATTAAACTGTGGGATATTCGTATGCGAATCCAAGGAATAAGTACTCTCCCTTCCAACTCACGGTATTAGACCTTAATCAAGAAACCCCTATCCGCTACTCTGTCCTAGGCTGTAAAAACCTAAGTCTTACAGCCACCCATTTAAAGCTATCACGGGTGAGACTGCGCAGCGCTTTCTGGGCGATGTGTTGCCTTCTGGTTTACCAGGAGGGTCGATAGTTTTAGAGGCTTTGTTGGAATGCCAAATGACATGAACCATGGGTCAATAACTCAGACAACCCGAGAAGGGAAGTGAATAACCAACACTTACCTAAATCAGGCAATAAATCAGTCATCATGGTGGTAGTTGATCGCCTTTCCAAGTATGCTCATTTTTTTGCTCTTCAACACCCATTTACAACATCAACTGTGGCTCAACTTTTCATGGATCAGGTATTCAAGCTTCATGGCATGCCGCATTCTATTGTTTCTTATCTCGACCCAACTTTCACCAACAACTTTTGGCAAGAAATGTTCAAGCTACAAGGCACCCAATTACATCTCAGCACAACTTATACTCCCCAAACTGATGGTCAAACTGAAGTTGTCAACAAGTGTTTGAAACATATTTGAGGTGTTTTACCTCGGAAAAGAAAAATCATTGGGCTCAATGATTACCACTAGTTGAATGGTGGTACAACACTTCATACCGTACAACTATCAACATGACTCCTTTTGAAGCGGTATATGGACAAAATCCACCTTCAGTTCTCTCAAATTTGCCAGGTGTCTCGAAGGTCCAGGCGGTTTAACAAATGCTTACAGTTTGAGAGGGTAGTCTATGTACCCTCAAAGAGAATTTGGTCATGGCCCATAATCGCATGAAGCAACTCTTGATGAATTCAGCTATGGGAGACCTCCTCCAGCTTACAAACCTGTAAGATGTGGAACATAGCAGCTATGTGAAGTCTTTCTCTCAGCTTACAAACCCGAGAGAAAGCCCCTATGAAGGGTTTGTGGTTCCTTCCTGGGACAGAGTCAGGAACGTAAATATGGCCTCCTCCATGACGTGAGTGAGAAGAACTCTAGATGATTATCCAATGTAAGAGTGATCTATTGATTTACGGCGTGCCTATGGCTAAGCACAAGATGAACGTGGGAAATCCCAAAATTGTTGGGCACATCATCATAAGAACATAAATGAAGATGATGTGATGGCCTCCTCTGAGCAGTAGCAGAGTTGACGACAAGATTCCAGATGATCCAACCGTTGGTGGCAGTAGGAAAGAAGATCTGTAGAGCAGATGTGCATGTGGACGAGCACAGGTGAACATGTGAAGACCCACTTCATCTATGTAATGAAGTGAATCAGGTCCATGCCATCCCTATGGATGTGCCCCTAGTGGATGAGCACTAGTGGGTGTATCAGATCCTTTGTTATATGTTGTTCAAGAGTCAGACCTACCTGTAACCCTAGTTATTGTGTAAAGGGTAC